>JAFVLL020013392.1:85345-97642 GCA_021397915.2 Tor tambroides | reverse complement strand
TTTCAAACAACGGGACTTGTTTTATCACTCTTTCAGTGCATACGCAAATACCGTGCGCCACTGTTACACGTACGTCATAACAGTGCGCAGGTTGTACGCTGAATGAAGCGTGTGAGGGGATGCAGTGATAGATCCAGTTGTTTATTTGATATATTCAGGCTGTCAAAATGAGGGATACTCCGCTGTCAAACTGCGAGAGGCGTTTTCTTCTTAAAGCTATAGAAGAGAAAAAAGTAAGTTACACCATGTGAACATAGTTTGGATGTGATATCGTTAGTAATAAAAGGTTTTGATTATTGCCATTCTACAATCCACATCTCTATTTTACCAGCTAAACCATATTTCTGTATTCTGTAGCGCTTAGATGGGAGACAAACATATGATTACCGGAATATTAAAATCACTTTCGGAACTGATTATGGCTGCTGCATCGTGGAACTTGGGAGAACAAGGTATCAGTCAAAGTTGCTTTAACATTTACAGTGTTTACAAACGCTGATTTAAAGTCACAACAAATAATCACTTGCATGATAAGTGAAGATAATAAATTTTGGCAGGGGTACTTCCTCAGAAAACCCACTTTGAACACGTGTTTTTCCTTTCAGGGTGTTGTGTCAGGTGTCTTGTGAGTTGGTCCCTCCAAAAGATTCACGTCCCACAGAAGGCATCATGTTTTTTAATTTGGAATTGTCTCCCATGGCATCACCAGCCTTTGAGCCAAACAGGTTCACACTTATTTACACACAGTCTTGCAAATTATTCATACTCTCTCTCTCTGTTTTTTATATCCTAACGCCTGTGAGTTTCTCAATGTGTTTCTGTGTGTGTTTTGTAGGCAGTCAGAGTTGTTGGTGATGTTAAACAGACAGCTTGAGAGGTGTCTGAGGAATTCTAAATGCATAGACACAGAGTCTCTCTGTGTAGTTTCAGGAGAAAAGGTAATATGCACACCTGTCATGTAACGTATATAAAACACTACCATTGGAAAGTTTGGACCAGGAGATTTTTTTAATGGCGTAATACTTTTATTAAGCGAGGATGCATTAAACTGATCAAATGTACACTGACAGTAAAGACTTTTAGATTGTTACAGCAACATCCATTTCATATAAAAACATAACTTTCTTTTCAGTAAAGAATCCTGAAAAGAATTGTTTTAAATATTATTTAAAAAATTATGATGGGTTTCAACAAATATATTTAAGCAGCACAACTGTTTTCAACATTCATAATAATAAGTGTTTCTTGAGGACCAAATTAGCATATTAGAATGATTTCTGAAGGATCATGTGACACCGAAGTCTAGAGTAGTGTAAAATTCAGCTTTTAACAAGCATAAATTACATTTTAAAATATATCAATATACAAAAGTTATTTTAAATTGTAATAATATTTCACTTCATACATAGTGTTTTTACTTTTATTTTTGATCAAATAAATGCAGCCTTAGTGAGCATTTTGAACAGCAGTATAATTTCTTCTCGTACTGAAAAAAACCATAGCAGATAATTTATCCCATGTCCCACATGCAATGGCCCTTCACTTGTTGTACCTCTATTATTGATAGGTTTGGCAAATACGGGTTGATGTCCATTTGTTAAATCATGACGGAAACTTGATGGATGCAGCAAGCATTGCTGCCATATCTGCTCTCTCACATTTTAGGCGGCCGGATGTTGCTATTCAGGGACGAGACATCACTGTGGTGAGTCTTAAAATCGCAGAAAAGCTGCCTAGACTGTGTTTGCCAGGTCTTTTTATTCTGTATTAGTTATTTATACTATAATTTTTTTTTAACAGTTCAGTCCAGAGGAAAGAGATCCTATTCCACTGAGCATATATCACATGCCTATATGTGTCAGCTTTGCGTTCTTCCTGCAGGGGTAAGAAACATCACATGCACAAAATCTCCTACAACAACAACTTTTACTGATTTTATTCTGCAGGCAATTAGAAAAACAATTGCACTGGAATTTGTTTAGTTAGTTTTGCTTGTTTATAACTGACTAATTTTGCAACATTGACACTGTAATTGAAATAGATGGAATCAACATTAAACTGACTTGAGCTGAATAACGACACACTGTCTTCAGTTGAGCTGCTTGCTGCTGAAGTTATTGAACTGAACTGAATCAACACTGAACTGACTGGAGCTGAATAAAGAGACTATTGTCTTTTTAGAGCTGCTTTACAGCAGAATTTGCATTTGCCTTATATTTGATTAACACTGCATCTTTGATTTTGTTACTTCCCTATTTAATACTGTGAAGCTGCTTTAAAACAATTTATGTTGTATAAAGTGCTAAATAAAAAAGGTGACTTGTAAATACTACTATGTATTGAGTTGCATTTTGAACTTGTTTTGCCTTTTTGTTCTATTCATGCTGTTGTTTACAGTAGTTGCTAAGTTTTCAGTTGACATAAGAAAAATGTTTTTCTACATTCTTTGTTTACTTGTTATTCCTTCCTAAGCTCGTATTTGCTTGTGGACCCTTGTGAACGAGAAGAGCGAGTGAAGGATGGATTATTGGTGATAGCCATGAACAAACATAGAGAGATCTGCTCCATTCAGTCTAGTGGAGGGATCATGCTTCTGAAAGACCAGGTAAGAGTGTGTGTTAATAATATATTTTTAGTCTAATTTGACTCATTTTCGGTTTATTTTATTGATTTATCACATAACACTAGGATGGGCTTTTTATCTTGACAGTGCATTTTTATGCAGTGTAGTACAGTCACAAACATTTTGTTTTCATGCAGGTTTTAAGATGCAGCAAAATAGCAAGCGTGAAAGTTTCTGAAATTTCAGAGCTCATCAACAAAGCTTTGGAGAATGACAGAAAAATCAGGTATTTTTGTAGTTTAAAATGATTTTATATTTAAATTTGAAAGCTTTTTTTATAAAAAATAAAATAAAAGGCCTTTTAACATTATTTCTGTTTCATTACAGCAAAAATAAAGCAATGGAATAATTTACATTTATATGAAATTAATTTACTGTTTTATTCTTTTTAGAAAGGAGGGTGGAAAGTTTGGCTTTGCTGAGTCCATGCCCAAAGAGCGAATCACAACTCTTAAGAGAGACGAAGCCCCGGTGGAGATGACAGATGTCAAAGAGACTGCCAAAGAGATTGTGAACAGAACAGAAACTCCCACAGAAGCGTATCTATTGGCCCATATAGCATATTTAAAGATAGTTTTAGAAGAACTCACGTTAATTGAGAGTGTTTTAATATCTTTAGAAATGCAGAAAAAGACAAGTGATGTCTCAGAGGAGATGCATGAAATTTAAAGGCAATATTGTCTTATATATTGTATTGCTGTGCCAGGTAAATTATTTTACCCAAATATTACTCCTTGACCCCAGAGCCAGTGTTCCCTCTCCTGTTCTTGTTTCAATGGGAACTGCACAGGTAGGTGAGGGCATCGTGAACTCATGGGGACTCGATGAGGACGAAGAGGATGAACCTCAGACAGAGGACACAAAAACAGGTAGAGTATGAGACTTGTGTGTTTTTGTGCTACAGAGTGAGTGTAAACACACTTTATATATCTCTTCTGAAAAAAATGAGTGTTTGTGTGTATGGTCCAGATATTTTGTACGTTGTAGGGACTAACTGTCACCACAAGAATAGTGAAGCTGAAATTTTTGATGTTGTGGCGAACAGATTTTCTTTCTATGAAGAAAACAGCTTGTAAACAATACTAAATTGTGTTTTGTTTTGTTTTTTGGAAGGTTTAGGGTTGGGGGATAGAATACAAATATAAAGTTTGTACAGTATAAAAGACATGTCTATGGAGAGTCCTGATGAAACACAAAAATCCAATGTGTGTGTGTGTGTATGTGTATGTACATATAGATGAAGTGATGGTAATCTCAGACAGTGAAGAGGATGAAGTTGTCATACTTAATGAAGAAGCCCAGTGAGTAAAGTCATTAAATCTGTCCTCTTATATCAAAGTAAAAGTAAAACATACCAACATATTGCAACTTATACAGTGTGATATAACCAAATATAATCCTTTTTTAAGGAAACCCACGAAGCCTTCTAAACAAAAATGAACTTTGGCACTGCAGAGGAAAGAGATGATCATATATCAGACTCCCATACCACTGGACACTATTTGTTCTTTTTTGTATTACAAAACAAAATAAAACGTGAAAATATGGAGTTCTGTTTTTTAATTACTATAGAAAATTTGTAGTGGATGTGAAAAAGCTTAACTAGATGTGAAACAGGTAATTAAAGCATTAGTCATATTGTTTAACAGAATTGCGCGTCTAGACATAAGATTTGTAAGACTTTTCACGTGTGAAATCATATCTATATTGCTTACAAATTCATAAATTTAGATATGGCCAGTACGGGGATCGAACCCGCGACCTTGGCGTTATTAGCACCACGCTCTAACCAACTGAGCTAACCGGCCAACTGTAGAGCAATAAAGGCAAATGAGTTCACAAACTCAAATCAGTCCAGTTAATAATCGTTATATAAATAGAATGCCACAGATTTGGAACATTAGTCTTGAAATGATGCTATCCCAGCCTATTCCCTTCGTGCCTACTTACTCAAATTCTTAAATATCTTATGTGCTAACTTCCAAGCATGGGTTTTATCACATTACTGCGCATGCGCGCCATCCTGATGCACGCCGCTCGACAGGCATCAGCAGCGCGTTCCCGACAGTAGAGAGGGCGCGCCCGTAGACGTTGCTGCTCAGGCTTCAAGATGGCGGAAGCCCTGACAACTCAAGAGGAGGTGGTAAGATACCTAAATATTTCCACTAAGCCCTTCGTAGATTCCTTGGCGTCTCACGCTGAGTCGCCTCCAGCTCCTTTGTAGCAAGCATTAAGATGATATGCCATATAATACAGTTAATATTTTTTTATTAACAGAGATGTTAATGAGAATCGCGGCCCTGTGGCTGTTTTTGAGGTAGCTGAGGTAAATGCTAGCCGTGTTAGCGAACTAGCGACGCTCTACAGGGTAATACACATTTATAACGGTTCAATGAATATTTATTGACCAGTATTATTGTAGAATTGTAGGAAACTGGTATATAGCATTGTAAAATGACTCTTACATGTGTTGGATTGTACACCAGCTGTCTAGCAGTACGTTAACTAACATTAGGTTGACATACAACGTGAATGTGGTTCGCGGTCTAACTTAGTCTGTTCACATTAATATTTTTCAGCATGGCTTCATTAAATAAAAGCTGTTGTAACAAATCTGCGTCGCTGGCCTGTCATGTGTGGGGATATATGAATCTCCTTGTCGCTATAGTTAACACAGCGAGCCGGGTGTCTAATGTGCTCCTGTGCTGGAAAATGTGAGACAGCTCTCAGTTCTGTCTGTCTTACCGTGAGAACACTCATATCTAGTGCTGGAGGTGCCATTTGTTCACCGTTTCCTCAACGAGTCAGTAATATGAGTGTAGCATAACGTCTGTCAGCACGATACGTCTCTCTTTACAGCTGTCAGATCATCCTGCTTATGCACATGTATTTATTTGATTGGTGTCATCTTAAGGTACTGCAAAAGTGGTTCAGTTTTGCTTTTGGACACCCTTTGGAAAATTAGGGGTATCAGAGCAACTTAACGTTACTTTGGATCGACTGGTAGATTAATTAGTGCATTAGCGCATGCAGGTCAACCGATATAGGGATTCATTGGCTGGAAATATGGGTTAGAGAGTGGGATTGCTATCTAATGTTATATGTCTTTGTGTTATGTTATATGGCTATGTCTTTAATGTTTTAGCTGTTGATCAATTTATTGTGTCCATGTTGAATAAGTGTTAATTTCTTTAAAAAAACAAAAAACAAAAAACACACTGACCCCAAATTTTTGAACAATAGTGTACACTCAAATGCTTACATTTATTAAATCGTGATCATGATTTTTGCTTTACTCTTTTTGTTAAGCGTAATCCCCTTCGCTATTTGCCTACTCATTATTTATACTGAAGCAAGCCTTTCTCTTAAATTGATACATTTTCTGCTCAGTGGTTTACTTAATCTACCCAACCAGGCAACCATGCGAACAGGCTTTCTCTGCATTACAGAAAAAGCACTGATGAGCTGAAAACTTTGGCAAACATGTAAGTTGGAGCAATCTCTTGAGGTATTCTGCTTAAATAAAAGTGTAATAAAGCCAGTTGGTTTCCTTTCGCAAGATTGTTTGTGTTGTTTGCGGCAAATAAATTTGCGAGCACATCTTCCGAGTTGACGTTCCTATGTGAGGGTGATAATTATGATAATGTATTTTTTAATGACAGAAATTGCGATTACATTTTTTTTTTTTTTTGGAGCAAAACAATGTGATTAACCATTAACATGCAGTCCTACATAACAACCGCTCAAAATTCACTAAAACTCTTTCAAAAGAGATTATTCATTTGACAAAGCCATTGATACATTTTGGATTTTACACAAGGGAGAGCTAACATTTCTGTTACAGTTAATACCTGAATAAAGCAATCCGTTCTGCATTCCCATTCATCTCCACTTGCTTTTCCAGAATAAACATTGACTTTGGAATGTCTGTCAATAGAGAAGGATGTTATTTTCAGCCTGATGGTGTCATGCTAATCAGCCATACTTTGGTCAAGCCAGTATTAGTGGTGTCAAACGATTAATCGCGATTAATCGCATCCAAAATAAAAGTTTTTGTTTACATAATGTATATGTGTGTACTGTGTATATTTATTATGTATATATAAATACAAACACATGCATGTATATATTTAAGAAAAATATGTTATGTTTATATATTATATATATTTATATATAATATAAATATATAAATGTATATACATGTAAATATTTTCATAATATACACTGTATGTTTGTGTATTTATATATAATAAATATACACATTATACACACATACATTATGTAAACAAAAACGTTTATTTTGGATGCGATTAATCGCGATTAATCATTTGACAGCACTAGCCAGCATGTTTATTGGCAATGCCGATGATTTCAAAATGCCAAATACCAGCTGATTTATCTGTAAGGTTGATACATTGGTTTATCACTAGTGACGGCAGCCAGAGCCAATCAACACTTTAAAGTACAACATGCATTACAGTAAATATACAAAAATAAAAAAATAGATGCTGAGAGTGGGATGTTTAGCTGCCATTGAACATGCTTTTTCAGTATTGGATAGAGTGATGAAATTTATGTTTGTGTGTGCGCCAGGCGGTGGAGGAGTTCCTGGCTGAGCTGAGGTGTCGGGAACAGTCTCAGAATGCAGATCTTGTCAGTCATATGACAGCAGTTAAGTTCCTCATGGCAAGAAAGTTTGATGTCTCCAGAGCCATAGACCTCTTTCAGGCTTACAAGGTACAGTATACAGTACAGCGCAGATGATAAAATTCACTGTATGAGAGAGTCTGTGTACATTTTAATTCTTGTGTGTCTGCAGAACACCAGAATAAAGGAAGGCATCTACAATATTAACCCAAATGAGGAGCCTTTAAGAAGCGAGTTACTCAGTGGGAAATTCACAGTTCTGGTGAGTACAGTTTCAGATGAACATAATGTGTGTGTGAACATTACTGATGTCCAGGTGAGCCTTTTGCTGCAGGAACAGTTTAGTTGCACAGATTGGAGATGGCATGATTTGCAGACTGTTTGAATGGTCAGACTGGCTTTCTCAGTCAGATATTAAAAACCATTTGAAATTTGATCAGATAGTGCATTATTTATATTTGCATGAGTGTGATGACTTTTTGGCTTTTTTAACATAGAATATCACTTTTGAATTGGCTCACTGTGTAAAAATGCTGTTGGAACACTACCGTTCAAACATTTGGGGTCATTTTGGGAATTTGTTTAAAGAAATTAATACTTTTATTTCATAGGGATGTATTCAATTGATCAAAAGTGACAGTAACAATGTGTATATTGTTACTAAAGATTTCTATTTCAAATAAATGATGTTCATTTGAATTTTTTATTCATTAAAGGATCCTGAAAATGTATTAGGCTAAGCAACACAGCTGTTTTCAACACTGATAATAATAAGAAATGTTTCTTGAGCTGCAGATCAGCATATTAGAATGATTTCTGGAGGATCGTGACATTGAAGATTGCTGAAAATTCAGCTTTGCCATCACAGGAATAAATTACATTTTGTAATATATTCAAATAGAAAAATACCTATTTTAAATGATAGTATTTCACAATATTACTGTTTTACTGTATTGTTTTGATCAAATAAATGCAGCCTAGGTAAGCATAAGAGACTACTTTCAAGAACATTTCAAAATCTTACCAACCCCAAACGGTTGAACTGTAGTGTATGCTTTTGCAAAGACAGTAAAACTAAAAACTCTAAGTAACCAAGATTTTGGCAAACCACAGCTACAAGAATTTTTAATCACTTTCAGATTATGCAAACCAAAAACAGTGCATCAGCGAAATCATTCATATTTACAGTTCCAGTAAATAAAGAAGAAAATAAAGGCCACCATCATTGCTAGTGACGGCTAAGGAAATTTAATCTCTGATCTCACACCATCACACGCAGAGCAGTTCCATGATCTTTGTTTAGTCTGGGCTTTACTGTTTGTTTCAGCCATTTTTCATTCAGGGCCATGCTGTATACAGAGTTTGCTCAAGTGTTTGTGTAGGCAGTTCTGATGTATTCATCACATCTTAGTTTTCAGAGCACTAAACGTGAAAAAATTCTTCCAGTGATATAAAGATTAATTCAACTTTTGTATTACAGTAGACTGGTTTAAACTGGTTGGCTAAACTAACTGTTTTTGCTTGTACTTGTGTGTCTGCATATTAGTTGTGCATGTTTTTACAAGTTGTGTATGCATTAATTTGGCTTCTGTGTGTATAGCCCGGTCGTGACGCGAAAGGTGCAGCTTTGGCACTTTTTACAGCACGTCTCCATCGGCCAGACCTCACTACCCATAAGGCTGTTCTTCAGGCCATTATATATCAGCTGGACAAGGCCATTGAGAGGTAAAATAGACCACATCCATAAATCTGATCACATTTAATATGGTTAACAGCTCTGCATTTTCATCTTAATCATCTTTCTCTCCCCCAGCATTCAGACACAGAGAGACGGGCTCATTTTCATCTATGATATGACTAACTCCACATATGCCAATTTTGACTATGAGCTATGCGTCAAGATTTTAAATCTGCTTAAAGTAAGTGTTTTTATGCTATCAGAACCACCTGTCTGTTTCACAGTGCATTCTTATGGCAATAACAGAACTCAGTGGAGCTTGGATTTACTCTTTTGATATATAGGAAGCTTTTCATCTGTCATCTGTATTTGCTGTTATCCTTGTAATATGTGGAAAACTGGAGGTTTATTAATATTCAGTCACATACAATTAGGGTTTACTGATATATTGAATATTCACAATATATATCTAGGATAATTTGTCAACATATTATGCCAGAATTATACACATTGCTATAATCTTTATTTATTTACTTTTTATTTGTCTAAAATATAGGTTTTCAGGATTCTTTGATGAATAGAAAGTTCAAAAGAACAGCTTCTGACACAGACGTAAAGGTCTTTACTGTCCCTTTGGATTAATTTAAAGGGATAGTTCACTTTGAAATTAAAATTTGATATCTATCAGCTTACCCCAAGGGCATCCAAGATGTAGGTGTCTTTTTTTCTTCAGTAGATCCAATTTTGATATTTTTAGGTCAAACCGTTCTAGTCTGTCAGTCATATAATGGCAGGTATAGGTCACTGTCTCTATAAGAGGGAAAAAGAACATGCACAGAGAAATCCAAATTAAATACTATCGTAATTGTTACACATTATCGCAGCCTAAGACACGAACATAGTGGTTTGTGAGAAAACGAACAGTATTTATATCGTTTTTTACCTTTATACACAACATGTCCAAGTGATCTGAGTGCGCACGCATCCGGTGTGTGACGTGGTGCGCGCGCACGCTCTGGCTTAGTTCGCAAGCGCCGGAAATAAAATGCATGAAAACTCACCACTCCCGGATGAGTTCGCGCGAGCAAACGTACTTGTTTACTTTTACGTCGGTTTAAACATCCCGGATAAGCGCAAGTTAGTACCATTTTTATTAGCCGTCTTACCTACAATCTCTGTTCTGTGTAAACAATGAGTGACGTATATGCGCGAGAGATCACTTCCGGCGCTTTCCGGCGCTTGCGCAGACTAAGCCAGAGCGCGCGCACATGTCACACACCGGATGCGTGCGTGCACTCAGATCACTTGGACATGTTTGTGTACAAGAGGTAAAAAACGATATAAATACTGTTCGTTTTCTCACACAAACCGCTCGTTTCGTGTCTTAGGCCATCAATGTGTAGTTACGATGGGGAATTGGAAGAAAAAAAGACACCTACATCTTGGATGCCCTTGGGGTAAACTGATAGATATCAAATTTAAATTTCAAAGTGAACTATCCCTTTAACGCGTCCTTGCTGAATAAATGTTTAATTTTTTTTCAAATTCAAAAGAAATATTTTTTTTACTGACCCCAAACCTTTGAATGGTATTGGGCAAAGATTATTATAGCTAGATTTTCAGTGTTTTAGTTTACTGTCTGTGTGGTTAAAAAAAATCATCTGACTGAAAAAAACGGTAATAGTGGAGCAAAGGAAATAATGACCAGTTCTTGAAATATCTTGAAAAATTTTGTTTTTCAAGTCGATAAGGCCTGCTATCTAAGGGAGACCATCGACCGGATAATTATGAAAGTGCATGAGACCAAGTTTCTTTGTTTTGTCCAGAATTAACGAGAAGTATGCAGACATCCCTTTTTAATTAACAGATTTTACTATTTTAGCTCCACCCATTACAGGTGCATAAAATCAAGCACATATCCGCAATCCTCCTTAGGCAAACATTTTTAGTAAAAAGAGACAAACAATTTTTGTTCCAGCATTACAATGCCCCTATGCACAAAGCTAGATCCAGAGAGATTATTTACTGTGTTTAATGTGAAAGAACTGCACAAAGCCCAGACCTGAACCCTGCTGAACACCTTTGGGATGAATTGTACCGCAGACTGTGAGCCAGGACCCATCACTCATCTTCACTGCCTGACCTCACAGATGTTGTCGGGTCTGAATGTGAGCAAATCCTCAGCATCTAGTGTCTTTCTAGAGCAGCAAAAGGAGGATGAACCTGTTATTAATGCACATGGTCCTGAAATATAAATTTCAGCAAACATATATGAGTACAGTGCTTGGCCGTCCACACACTTTTAGGCATAGTGTATTTACAGATACATTACACTAGCAAGGACACATTAAATTGATGATAGTGACTGTCAGTAGTGACAGTAAATACTTCTGCATGGTTGCAAATCTATTTTTACATCTGTTTTAAATAAATGATGTTGCTGAACTTTCTATTCATCAAAGTATCCTGAAAAGTATAATGGTTTCCACAAAAATAGACCTGTTGACACTTAGGACGATAGCTATAATGATAAATATAAAGTTTTAATAATCATTCTAATTCTTTGAGAATAGAGATGTCCACACCACAACTATAACAATAACAACACAGAGGAACAATATCATTTTCAGAATGAGTTTTTCCAGCTGATGAACAGTAAATACTTTGACCAATCAAAATCCACCTGACTAATAAATAGAATGGTATCATGCATTGGTATGGACACTAATATATTTATAAATGCTTGCTGAAAATTTTGATTTGCCATCACAGGAAATAAAAGTTAAAATATATTAACATTTTAAAGAAAATTATAATAATATTTCACAATATTACTTATTTTATAGTATTTTTGATCACATAAATTGAAACTAGATGAGCATAAGGGACTGCTTTAAAAAAAAAAAACTTGCCAACCTCAAACTTACAAATGGTTGTGTATGTTCTTTTCAGAGGGTTTGTTTAATGGGTGGGTCTATGGCTGGGATTGGCGCAGTCCTTTGTATGTTGTGCTTACTGTCTTTTTTGTGATTTAGGGGGCTTTCCCTGCTCGCCTGAAATGTGTCTTTATTGTGTCGTCTCCGCTGTGGTTCAGAGCACCGTTTGCGGTACTCCGTCTGTTTGTGAGAGAGAAACTGAGAGAGAGGGTATGTCTAGAGCTCATTAAACTTTTTCAAGTGGACAGTACTACATTTATTATTTTTAAGGGTGCAATACTTTGAATGTGATTGCTTGTTTGCATTCATGTGATACCTCTGCAGGTGTGCACTGTAAAAGCCCACGAACTGGTCAATCACATACCGGTCAGCTCTCTTCCAGAACATTTGGGTGGCTCGTCACAGTATAGTCA
>JAFVLL020013392.1:47110-85245 GCA_021397915.2 Tor tambroides | reverse complement strand
TTTGGGCAGCTTGGATCACGTACTTCTCCCGCAGCATCTCATTCTGTTTCCTCCACTATTTTTAGATGCATTTTGTCCATAGAAATGCGTTATTCGGTGCTGTAATTTGACGCGACCGGCTGAAGTTGGACGTGCACTGTGGGCAGACCCGACTAATCGATAATGAGAATAGTTGTCGATGATTTTCATTATCGATAATAATCGATTTTATCGATTAGTTGTTGCAGCCCTAGAAACAAGCTTTCCTCTTAAATCATTTTCTGCCCAGTTGATTACTTAATCTACCCAACCAGCCAACCATGTGAACATGCTTTCGCTACATTAAAGAAAAAGAACTAATGAGCTAAAAAATATTGCAAACATGTAAGTTGGACCGATCTCTATTGAGATATTCTGCTCAATTAATAATGTAATATAGCCAGTCGGTTTTCTTTCACACGATCGTTTGTGTTGTTTGCTGCAACTAAATCTGCGAGCACATAATGCGAGTTGACGTTTTCTTGATTTGTAACTGAGAATTATGATGAAATGTATTTTTATTTAATGACAGTAATTGAGATTAAAAAAAATAAAAAAAAATTGAGCAAAACGTGACTAGCCGTTAACATGCAACCCTACCTAATAAGAACCACTCAAAATGTACTAAAACTTTCTAAAAACAGATTATACATTGACAAGACCATTGATATATTTTTGATTTTACACAAGGGAGGGCTAAAATTCCTATTATAATACCTGCAGAAAGCAATTTGTTCTGCATTCCCATTCATCTCCATGTGCTTTTCCAGAATAAGCATTGACTTTAGAATGTCTGTCAATAGAAAAGGATGTTATTTGCAGCCAGATGGTGTCATGCTCATCAGCCAAACTTTGGTCAAGCCAGCATGTTTATTGGCAATGCCGATGATCTCAAAATGCCAAATGTCAACTGATTTATTTGTGATGTTGATACATTGGTTTATCACTAGTGACAGCAGCCAGAACCAATCAACACTATAAAGTACAACATACATTACAATCAATACACAAAAATGAAGAAGTAGGTGCTGAGAGTGGGATGTGTAACTGACATTGAACGTGCTTTTTCAGTATTGGATAGAATAAATCTCCTGATGAAATTTATGTTTGTGTGTGCGCGCCAGGCGGTGGAGGAGTTCCTGGCTGAACTGAGGTGTCGGGAACAGTCTCAGAATGCAGATCTTGTCAGTCAGATGACAGCAGTTAAGTTCCTCATGGCAAGAAAGTTTGATGTCTCCAGAGCCATAGACCTCTTCCAAGCTTACAAGGTACAGTATACAGTACAGCTCAGATGATAAAATTCAGTATACTGTATGAGAGATTCTATGTACATTTTAATGCTTGTGTGTGTCTACAGAACACCAGAATAAAGGAAGGCATCTATAATATTAACCCAAATGAGGAGCCTTTAAGAAGCGAGTTACTCAGTGGGAAATTCACAGTTCTGGTGAGTACAGTTTCAGATGAACATAATGTGTGTGAACGTTACTGATGCCCAGGTCAGCTTTTTGGATGCTGTTACCAGTTTGCTGTTGCTTCTCAGCTGCAGGAACATTTTGGTTCTACAGATTGGAGATGGCATGATTTGTAGACTGTTTGAATGGTCAGACTGGCTTTCATAGTCAGATATTAAAAACTATTTGAAATTTTATCAGATCATTTATATTTACATGGTTGTGAGGAGCTTTTTAATCAATGTTCATTGCTTTTATCACTTTTGAATTGGCTCACTGTGTAGAAATGCTGTTGGAACACTACCATTCAAACGTTTGGGGTCATTTTGGGAATTCGTTCAAAGAATAATACTTTTATTTCATAGGGACGTATTGAATTGATCAAAAGTGACAGTAACAATGTGTATATTCTTATAAAAGATTTCTACTTCAAATAAAAGATGTTATATTGAATTTTTTAGTCATCAAAGGATCCTGAAAAATGTATTAGGTTTCCACATGATATTAAGCAACACAGCTGTTTTCAACTCTGATAATAAGACGAAATTTTTCTTGATCTGCAGATTAGCATATTAGAATGATTTCTGAAGGATCATGACATTGAAGACTGCTGAAAATTCAGCTTTGCCATCATAGGAATAAATTACATTTTGTAATATATTCAAATAAGAAAATAGCAATTTTAAATTGTTATAGTATTTTACAATATTACTGTTTTGACTGTATTGTTTTGATCAAATAAATGCAGCCTTGGTGAGCATAAGAGACTTTCGTAAACATTACGAAATCTTACCGACCCCAAACGTTTGAACTGTAATGTATATATGCTTTTGCAAAGAGAGTAATCCTAGAAACTCAGTAAGTAAGCCAAATTTTGGCAAACCGCAGCAACAAGAATTTGGACCCAAGAATTTTTAATCACTTTCAGATTATGCAAACCAAAAACAGTGCATTCATATTCACAGTTCCAGTAAATAAAGCAGAAAATAAAGGCCACCATCATTGCTAGTTATGGCTAAGGAAATTTAATCTCTGATCTCACACCATCACATGTGCAGCAGTTCCATGATCTTTGTTTAGTCTGGACCTTACTGTTTGTTTCAGCCATTTTTCATTCAGGGCCATGCTGTATACAGAGTTTGCTCAAGTGTTTGTGTAGGCAGTTCTGATGTATTCATCACATCTTAGTTTTCAGAGCACTGAACATGTAAGGGAGTTCTTCCAATGATATAAGGAATAAAGCAACTTTTCTGTTACATTTGACTGGTTTAAACTGCTTGGCTAAATTGATTGTTTTTGCTTCTATGTCTGCATAGTAGTTGTGCATGTTTTTACAAGTTGTGTATGCATTCATTTGGCTTCTGTATAGCCTGGCCGTGATGCGAAAGGTGCGGCTTTGGCACTTTTTACAGCACGTCTCCATCGGCCAGACCTCACTACCCATAAGGCTGTTCTTCAGGCCATTATATATCAGCTGGACAAGGCCATTGAGAGGTAAAATAGACCACATCCATAAATCTGATCAAATTTAATATGGTTAACAGCTCTGCATTTTCATCTAAATCATCTTTCTCTCCCCCAGCGCTCAGACACAGAGAGACGGGCTCATTTTCATCTATGATATGACTAACTCCACATATGCCAATTTTGACTATGAGCTTTGCGTCAAGATTTTGAATCTGCTTAAAGTAAGTGTTTTTATGCTGTCAAGACCATCTGTCTGTTTCACAGTGCGTTCAGATGGCATTAACAGAACTCATTGGGGTTTGGATTTGCTCTTTTGATATATAGGAAGCTTTTCATCTGTCATCTGTGTTTGCTGTTATACTTGTAATTTGTGGAGAACTGGAGGTTTATTAATATTCAATCACAATATATTATATATTAGAAAAAAAGTTGATAGTATTGCTGTTTATTGCTTTGTTGCTTTTGTTCATAGACTCTACCATTCAAGTTAGGGTTTGCAAAGATATTTTAATGTTTTAAAAAGAAGTCTCTTATGTTCACCAAAGCTGTATTTATTTGATCAAAAAGAGAGTCAAGTAAGAAAAAAAAAAAGCAATTTAAAAGAACACTTTTCTGTTTTAATATATTTTAATGTGCAATTTATTGTTTTGTGATGGCAAAACTGAACTTTTCAGCAGGCATTATTCCAGTCTTCAGTGTTACATGATCCTAAGAAATCATTCTATAATGCTGATTTGATTCTCAAGGTTATTATTATTGATGTTGACAACAGTTATGCTACCTTATATTTGTGTGGAAACTGTGATGCATTGTTTTTCAGGATTCTGTGATGAATAGAAAGTTCAAAAGAACAGCACTTGACATAGATGTAACAGTGTAAAGGTCTTTACTGTCCCTTTTGATTAATTTAATGCATTCTTGCTGACTAAAAGTTTTAATTTCCATCAAAATCAAAAGAAAAAAAATGTTCTGACCCTAAACTTTTGAATGGTAGTGTATTGGCAAAGTTTAAAGGTTATTCTTTTTTGTGTTCAATTTGTGACCTGTGGAAAATGAATATTTTAGCTAGATTTTCAGTGTTCTAGTTGATGCATTTTAAATTGTGTACTTGGAAACTGTCTGTGTGGTTAAAAACAGCAATAATAGAGCAAAGGAAATAATGACCAGTTCTTAAAATTTCTTGAAAAATGGTGGTGTTCAAGTCGACAAGTCCTGCTATCTAGGGAGACCATTGACTTTAGATCAAAGTCACTCTCAAAAGTCACTTACTCTTTGTTTTGTCCAGAATTGATGAAAAGTATGCAGACATCCCTTTTTAATTAACAGATTTAGCTATTTTAGCTCCATCCATAACAGGTACATAAAATCAAGCACATATCCACAATTCTCCTTAGACGAACATTTTTAGTAGAAAGAGACAAACTCTTTTTGTTCCCACATCACAATGCTCCTGTGCACAAAGCTAGATCCAGAGAGATTATTTACTGAGTTTGGTGTGAAAGAACTTGTCTGGCCTGCACAAAGCCCAGACCTGAACCCCACTGAACACCTTTGGGATGAGTTGTACTGCTGACTGTGAGCCAGTACCCATCACTCATCTTCACTGCCTGACCTCACTGATGCTGTCAGGCCTGAATGGGAGCAAACCCCCAGCATCTACTGTCTTTCTAGAACAGTGGAAGCTTTTAGAGCAGCAGAAGGAGGATGAACCTGCTATTAATGCACATGGTTCTGAAATGTAACTTTCAGCAAGCACATAATGAGTACAGTGCTTGGCCATCCACACACTTTTAGGCATAGAGTGTATTTACAGATACACTACACTAGCAAGGAAATTGATGATAGTGACTGTCAGTAGTGACAGTAAAGACTTCTACATTGTTACAAATCTATCCTACTCAATTGTGCGCATAAGTTTTTTATGTACATTTTTAGATTTTATGCGCATCTTGGGATTTCCATCCAGAATTTTTTTTAGGCAATATTCCAAAATGCGCATAAAAATAGGTGGATGGAAACATAGCTAATGAGGACAATAACTATAACAATAAATATAAGGTTTTAATAATCATTCTAATTCTTTGAGAATAGAGATGTCCACACCACAACTATAACGATAACAAAACAATATCATCATTTTCAGAATGCTTTTTTTCACTAAAAACATTGACAGCCAGTCAAAATCCACCTGACTAATACATAGAAGGTTATCATGCACTGGGGGGGGGGGGTATATGATTATATGTAAATGAACATATATTAAACATATATTAAAATTTGAAAGAAAATTGTAATGGTATTTCACAATATTACTTATTTTATATTATTTTTGTTCAAATAAATGGAACCTAGGTGAGCATAAGTGACTACTTTCAAAAGAAAAAAAAAAAAACCTCGCCAACCCCAAACTTACAAATGGTTGTGTAAGTTGATAATTTATCAGAGGGTTTGTTTAATGGGTGGGTCTGTGAATGGGATTGGCACAGTCCTTTATGTGTTGTGCTTACTGTCTTTTTGTGATTTAGGGGGCTTTTCCTGCTCGTCTGAAATGTGTCTTTATTGTGTCGTCTCCGCTGTGGTTCAGAGCACCGTTTGCGGTACTCCGTCTGTTTGTGAGAGAGAAACTGAGAGAGAGGGTATGTCTAGAGCTCTGTATATGCAAACGTTAAACTTTTAAAAGTGGACAGTGCTACATTTATTTTCTTTAAGTGTGCAATACTTTGAATGTGATTGCTTGTTTGTATTCATATGATACCTCTGCAGGTGTGCACTGTAAAAGCCCACGAACTGGTCAATCACATACCGGTCAGCTCTCTTCCAGAACATTTGGGTGGCTCGTCACAGTATAGTCATATTGCCTGGATCCAGTCCTGTGTCAACTCCAGCCCCAACCATCCCAATAACTCTCCCTACGTCACTGCGGACTGCTTGGGCAGTCTTCTCCGCTCCTACTCCATGGAGCATGGCCAGAACACTTCAGCAGACCCCTTAACTGCCAATACTTCAGGGGCCACCCTCCTGGGGGACGGACTGAACTCAAACTGCCCCATACTGGATGACGGAAATGCAAACCTGCAGAACCACAGGACAGCGGGACATGCGCATTGGAACGGCTCTGTACTGCCAGGTTCAGGGGGGATCTTGGGGTCCAATGCCAATGTCGTCAATGGCCGTGGCCGGCAGCCGCCACCACAGTCAGACACACCCCCAGACACGCCCCTGCATCAAAAACACACAGCTGGTGCCATTGTATCAGGAGGTGGTGGGACTGTGGGTATGGACGGTGCATGTTTGGACGACAGTAGGCAGGATGGCAATGGCGCTGAGGACAGCCAACAGGATGTGGAGTTTCTGGAAGAGGAAGTGGACGGGGGAGATGGCATTCCACCCCTCCCGCTGAAATCAAGGCCGCCGCCTCTCCATCACAGCTCCTCCCCGGATATGAGCTGGTTACCGGGAACGGAAACGGCTGCATTGTCAGTGCATGTGGCTGAGCCAGGCGGAATGAGCGTGCAGGAT
Source organism: Tor tambroides (assembly GCA_021397915.2). Lineage (NCBI taxonomy): Eukaryota > Metazoa > Chordata > Actinopteri > Cypriniformes > Cyprinidae > Tor > Tor tambroides. Next base: position 78,787 of record JAFVLL020013392.1, on the reverse strand, counting down.
CTGGTGCAGCACGTGAAACGTAAAAAGAAGAAGGGCATTTATCAAGAGTATGAGGAGATCCGCAAAGAACCTCCTGCTGGAACCTTTGACTACTCTAAGTAAGTGACATTTGCTTTCAAGGAATGGCTGTAAAGATAATGTATTTACAGACAAAGAAGTGTTTGCTTATAGAAATATGATGCTTATTCTGACAGGAAAGCTTCTAACCAGATAAAGAATCGCTACAGTGATGTCCTTTGCCTTGACCAATCACGTGTTCGACTCTGTCCGCTCAACAATGAGGATGACGAGGTCAGAGTAATGTGCCTTTTCCTTTATGATTTTCATTGTTTTATATATATATATATATATATATATATATATATATACATATACATATATACACAGTACCTTGCGGAAGTATTCAAACCCCTTCATTTTTTTCACGTTGTGTTATGTTGCAGCTTTGTTAAACTGCATTAAATTACTTTTTTTTCCCACATCAATCTACACTCCATACACCATAATGGCAAAGCAAAAACAGAACTGTCACAACTTTGTAAATTCATAAAAAATCTGAAATAAATACATTTCATAATATTCAAGCCCTTAACTCAGTACTTGGCTGAAGCACCTTTATAGCCTCAAGTCTTTTTTGTTTGACGCGACAAGCTTTGCTCATCAGTATTTGGCAATTATCTGCCATTCTTCACCTCACCTGTTCACCTCTCAAGCTCTGTCAGGTTGGATGGGAGCAGATGCACATTTTCAGGTTTCTCCAGAAATATTTGATTGGGTTCAATCCCAGGCTGTGACTGGGCCACTCAAGGACATTCACAGAGTTGTCTATAAGCCACTCTTGCTGTGTGTTTAGGGTCATTGTCCTGTTGGAAGGTAAACCTTCTGCCCAGTCTGAGGTTCTGAATGCTCTGGACTGGGTTTTCATTAAGGCTATCTCTGTATTTTGGTGCATTAAACTTGTCTTCTACTCTGATGAGTCCCTCAGTCCCTGCCGCTGAAAAACAGCCCCACAGCATGACACTGCTACCAGCACACTTTACTTTTTGGATGGTACTCTGCAGGTGATGAGCAGAGCTGGTTTCCCCTCAAACATTATGCTTGAAATTGAGGTTCATCAGACCAGAGAATATTGTTTCTCAGAGTCTGAGAGTCCTTTAGGTGCTTTTTTGCAAAATTCCAAGTGGGTTTTTGTGTGTCTTCATTGAGGAGAAGATTGAGTCTGGCCACACTGACATAAAGCCCAGATTGGTGGAGTGTTGCAGTGATGTTTGTCCTTCTGTAGGTTTCTCCTATCTGCATATATGATCATGGAGCTCAACTAGAGTGACCATCAGCTTCTTGGTCACCAGTCTAGACAAGGCCCTTCTCCATCAGTTGCTCAGTTTGGCCAGGAGGCCAGCTCTAGGAAGAGTCCTAGATGTTTCCATTCACGTCTTCCATTATGGATGATGAAGGCTACATGATTCTGTGAACCTTCAATGCAGCAGAATTTTTTCTGCTGTGTGGAGTGTAGATTGTTGTGGAAAAAAAGTAATCTTCGGTAATAGGAGCTAATGCGCAAATGGCAATCTCATTGGCTGGCGTTCACTTATTACAGTCACTGTTTTGATTTCAGCAAATCAGTTCAAGCAAACGCAGACAATGTGATTAATATTTATTAACCCAGCTGCTCATCAGATTTTAGTGTGTTTTATATTGTTATTAGTAGTAGAATTATTATTATTAGTATTGTATTATCAGTGTTATTGTTAGGTTTTATTTACAGAAACATGTCTCAAGCACCACCTCCAGTCCTAAGTTCAGTTCATGTGACAAATATGCATTCCTACATTTTCATTCCTACATGGTTACCATGACTGATGTTAAAAATGTACTTTCAGATAATATTATACATGTATTTTAATGAAGCTGATTTGGTGGAATCATTCAAAAAAAAAAAAAAAACTTACCAATGGCAATTCTATTGGAGGGCTGGTTTAGTAGTTTTAGTACTTCAGTTCAAATAACATGTTTTTTTTTTTTTTAATCTAATAATTTTATTTCCATTACTTAAAACAATTATTTGTGTTTCGGTTCAGCACTCGTTCATTGTTTTCTTCATCCTTTTGATTGTTCGCTTTCAGACATCTGACTACATAAATGCAAGTTTCATGGATGGTTACAAGAGGAGCAATGCTTACATCGCTACTCAGGGTGAGACTCTTTATTTAAAAATAAACATTGTGTTGTGAAGTACACATACATGCATGGTTCAGATGTCAGTCTATGTGTGTAAATGTAAATGTTTGGGTTGTTTCAGGGCCTTTGCCAAAAACATTTGGAGACTTTTGGCGAATGGTGTGGGAGCAAATGGTTTTAATAATTGTTATGACTACAAGGTTAGTTTCCTTCTGCAAAAGTTGAGTTGCTTTTCCTTTAAGGAATGTTTTAATGATGCTGTAACAAGATTTTGGACAGGATAATACAGGGCTGAAACTAACAACAATACCATTCTAGTTACATTCAAAAGATTTTTTTTTTTAAACAAGTTAATGCTTTTATTCAGCAAGGATGCATGAAATGGATCAAAAGTGACAGTTTTAACTTTTATATTGTTACAAAAGATTTCTAATATAAATAACTACATTTCTTTGTTCATCAAAGAATCCAGAAATTCATGAAAACCATGCAGTGTCATGATTTATTAAGAACTATGTTCAATATTGATAATACAGCTGATAATACAACAGTTGAGAATACAACATTGATAACACCAAGTCAGCATATTAAAATTATATCTGAAGGATCATGTGACACTGAAGACTGGAGCACTGGCTGCTGAAAATTCATCTTTGCCATCACAGGAATAAATTCTTTCCTTGTATTTTTATATTCTTTAAAGTTCTTTAAAGTATATTTTACAGTGTTACTGTATACTGTTTTTTTTTTTTTTTGATCAAATAAAAGCAGCCTTGATGAGCCCAAAGAGACTGTTTAAAAAAAAAAAATCTTACCAACTCTAAACATTTGAATGGCATCTTTCAAATACGTCTTTAATTAAATATGTCTATAATTGAACATGTTCTAAATGAGCTAAAAAAGAAATCTAAAAGTGTATCATTTTATATTATTTAATGTCCAATTACAAATTGCATTATAATGAACATGTAATTGCAATTGTGGTGACTCAGTGTTTGTTATTGCAGCCCTGCGCTTTTCATTTAATGCAGATGCATAATAATTTTGTTAATAGAATGTCTGTCCTTTATTCAGGGGTCATTGCACTGAATTTATAGATATTTTTCATCATTATATTCAAAATAAAGATGAATATCTGACGAAGAAGACCAGTATAACGATTCTTGATCTTCTTTCTATCTGTCTCAGAGTTGTAGAGCGAGGCCGAGTGAAATGCGGACAGTACTGGCCATTAGAGGCTGGCCGCACTGAGGATTATGGGTACTTTTTGGTGAGAAATATCCATATTGAGATGTTTCAGGACTTTAAGCTATCACACCTGGAGCTCTTCAACACTCAGGTCAGCCTCTCAGTCTCTGTTTTTATCTGTTCTAGCCCATTTATTTTTATTTGATTTCATTTCCATGTGCAATAGAAGTTTGACAGTAGAGGTTCTTCTCACTTAGCCAGTTATTATGACTATCGACATAAAGTCTGGTCAACCTTTTGGCTTATTCTAGCACAGTTACATCACAAACCGATTGTGTGGTCAAAGGCGTACGTTGATCCTGAAGCTTCTCTTTCAGACAGGGGAATGTAGGGAAGTGTCTCATTATCTCTACATGAGCTGGCCAGATTTTGGTGTTCCGAAGTCAGCGTCGGCCATGTTGGATTTCCGGGCACACGTGAAACAGAGACAAGAGTCCTCATTACGAACACTGTATCCTGATTGGACGGGACCCCCAGGAGGCCCCCCAGTGGTGGTGCACTGCAGTGCAGGCATCGGCCGAACAGGTGTGTTTTTACCTTCATGTTCGATCTCATTTCTTAACTGCACTGCAGCATGTCTTACAAGTTTTCTTGTTTCCTTTACCCTCAGGCACGTTTTGTACTTTAGACATTTGTCTGTCTCGTCTGGAGGACATCGGGACAGTGGACATTAAGCAGACGGTGCGTCGCATGCGGACGCAGCGCGCCTTCAGCATCCAAACGTGGGACCAGTACTACTTTTGCTACAAAGCAGTGATCGAGTACGCCCAACAGAGCAGCCTGCTGCAGCCTGTGGAGTGGTCCGACACCGAGCTGGAGACCGACAGCGAGTGAATCAGGAAAAACAGAACTCGCACGAGAGGGCGCAAAAGGCACAGAAGGAAAAGAAGCCGTCTTTTCCCCTCTCTTGGCTACAGGTAGACTCCACCGCCGAGGAAGTTGTGGAGATTTAAAAAAAAAAAAGGAGCGGAGGATGCTTTTGTCCTGCCACTTTTCAAGCCCGTGTTTTTACTCTGATCCAGACGAGATCAGAGAGTGAGGCTTGATGTACGAGTTGTAGCATTTTTTTGTTTTGTTTTTTATAAATACTGACTTGCACATGTGGAATGACAAACTTGAAAAAAATCCAGTTTATCGTATTACCTGCTCTTTTTTTATGCTCAAAGTGTTTTCCAAATTCAATATCACTCAACTTGGGGTTAAATTCACACTTTTTATCAAAAGTGTAAAAACATAAAACTTGAATTTTCTTTTTTTTTTTTTCTCCATCACATTAAAATAGCAACTTCTTTGTGTCTGAACAGGTTCCAACAGTTTTCTTTTCATTTTTAGTTGTTATTATTTGTGTACTTCATCGTTAAACTAATCTTCAAGCCAAAGGTATGGTGTTGAATGTTTGGATGTATCCGTAATGATCGGTGTGACTTAAACCCTTGTATATCTTGTAACATACATTTATATACCTTTGAAAAGCCTTGTTTTAATATAATACTCTTAACTTTCTTCAGAATTATGTGTATCTATATATAAATATATATATAAAGAATATATGTATAAGTATATGTTGGGTTAAAACAATATGAAAAGGGAAGGAGGAACACAACTATGCTATATATATATATATAAGGTATATCTTGGTGACTGTTCTGGTCCTGCAGTTTTGATTTTCATCTAACCGTAATCCATGATTATCCAGCCTTAATGCAGGCCGTCTATCATTCGCAGAGCATCTCAACTGTGAAGATCCTCTCTGAATTCTGGCCCTTAACCTTCAATCACTGCCTTGCTCCTCCTAAAGTATGAACTTTGACTTTAGACTCAGCTGGTCTTTTTTTTTATTTCTACTTTATTTTATTTTTTTTTGTTAAATCTCCTTCCACTGCGGGCCCCAAGTTGAGGTATCTTGACCCACATGGACACTGATTCTGTTACCGTGATTCTCTTAAGTGTTCTGTACTTATGTGAAGTGTTGGAGTCATTTGTTACTAGTGAACTGGGGTCTTCAGCTGTGTGTGTGTGTGTGTGTGTGTGAGGGTGTGGGTGTGTGGAGTCTTGGGGTCAGAAAGCCCCAGTTTTGTGCCTTCAAGTTTTCCGTAGCGCAATGTGTAGTTTCAGGCAGCGAGTAGAACAACTGGTCTCACATGCATATAGGGAATTTATTTTAATCTCAGGGGTATACTTGGTGTTTTCCTGCTCTCAAAACGTCATTTGCCTCTCTGGTAATTATCATTTCCAAAAAACCCCCAAAAAAACAAAAAAAGCTAAAAAACAAAAGTGAAAGACAAAAAACAAAGTATACATATTTTATTTTGAATTTTATACAGCATCCTGTATTATATTCTGTTTTTATTTATGCCTTTGTAGAACTTCAGCAGTATTGAAATTTGAATGTTGGTACGAAAAAATGAACAGACATACTATTTTAAACAGATAAGCTAAAGAAATCAAACCGCGTAACAAAAGACTGATCAGTTTTTATTTGATTAGATTTTTTTTTCCCATTCAGTTCAGTGTGGAATTATGTTACTCATCATTGTGTTTTTGGGAGATAAAATCTGTTATTTTTCCAGATGCCTGTAGCAGAACTTTTTTCATACTCTGTGAACTGTTAAAGGGCCAAGACTGAAACAAACAAGTTACCGATCAGCATGGCTGCCACTAACAGTTTTTAACGATTTGCCAATCAAAAGACAGACAGAGGTTTTACATGTAAGAAAACCAAAAAGAAGAAAACAAAAAAAACAGGACATGAACTTGAATGTTATGATTAGATAAAAATCACGTCATCTTTGGGAGAACTTTGGAATGCTTTCTCCTTGAATATCAATGCTTATATGATGACAGATGGTAGTGAATGTGTGAACGTCCCACTCATCTAATGTTTACTTGTTGACTGACTTATCCAATGCAGGTGTGCAGAATGTGCTTGACTGTTTTATACAGCTGATTCCTGCTTGAATGAGACTAAGTGGAAGAGACACACTTGGCTCTGATTTATTAAAGCAGTCGGGAATGCGATGTGGGTGTTTTTCCTTTTTTTTTTTTTTTGGTGCCTAAAGTTCTTGTGATTGAGTAATGGACTTTTTACCCGACATCTGCAGTAGTGTCGTAGTAAACATGAATATTATTCTGAAACTGAGCATGTGTTTGTGTTAAAATGAGTTGATGAGAATTGAAACGTGAAACAATGACTGTATTGAAATATATAACCCTTGTGAAAGGAGTGATGCAATTTGGTGTTATTTTGAGCCAAACAGCACATTGCTTTGACTGGTGATTTGAAAGCTACACACACAAAAGTACTAAATGGTTTTGATTGGCAAAACAATCAAATTGATGCCTGGAACCAAAGAGGTTTGTTTGGGCGCAATTCCAGCAGAAAGTTTCTAAAGTGGTTTTGTTCTTGTGCAGTAGGCTTCATCATGTGAATGTGTTTCTTAGCTTCTGTAAGGCCCTATAAAAGAGCCTGGAATTAATATAAAAAGCTTACCAGCACTCCAGACATTGTTCCCACTGAGTTAAACTAAAATATACCCTGTTTATCTCAAATATTTTTAAAAATAAATAAAAAATGGGGGACTGTTAATGGCTGGTATGTAATGCTGAAATGCATCTAATACAATTTAATAGCAAATGAGCTACACATAATATTCTTTACATGAAATGAATTTTACACAAAATGTAATCCAGATTTACTGAAACTAAAACATGTTAATCTATTGCTAAGACTGTCTTAATATCACTGGTTTATGTTGTCATTATATTGTCAATTATGTGCTCATTGTTAAACTGGGCGCTAGGGGGCGAAAACAGCTGGTTATTCGGACAAGCTTATTGGCTGATGGCCAAAAATAAGATGGAATTCTGAGCTCTGATAGTAAATCAATGGGATTATATAACAAACTTAAAAAAAAAAAAAAAAAAAAAAAAATAGATATGAAGAGACAATTGTGAGAAATAGTCACAATTTTAAGTGAAAATTGTGAGATATGAAGTTAGGTAGGAGAGATAAAATCACATTCACTAGAAGGTCGCAAATTTAGGATATAAAGTCCTTATAACGAGTAATAAAGTGAACATTTGAAAGAAATGGTCAATTATGAGATTTAAAGTCACAATAACGAGAAAAAAGAAATTAAGTTGTAATTACAAAATATACAGTCATGGTTGAAATTGATGCAATAATGAGCTATAAAGTAACAATAATAAGTAATTATCACAATTACAAGAAATAAAGTCAGTTATGGATATAAAGCCATAACTGTGAGAAAGTTGCAGTTGTGAGATATATAAATAACAAGTAATAACACAACTGAAAGAAATAAAGTCACAAAAACAGTAAAGTCCCAATGGTAAGAAATAAGGAAAATAGTTGGAATTGTGAGATATAAAGTCACAGTAATGAGTAATAAAGTCATGATTTTAAGAAAAAGTCAATGAGGAGATATAAAGGAGAAAGAAGGAGAAAGATGAGGTTATAAAGTAATAATTATGAGATATAGTCACAACTGTGAGATCTAAAATCACAATAATGTGTAATAAACCCAGCAGGCACACAACAGGCACACAACGTCATAAGACGTTGATATTTGGTTAAATTTTGGTTGCGACGTTGGGTGACCAAAATTCAATGTAAATCCAACGTGTAATGTCAATGTTAAATTGCTGTCCAATACCGACGTCAGCTGACGTTGAGATTTTGTTATTTTTAGGTTGTGTAACCAAAATCCAACGTTAAGTCAACATCAAATTGACGTCAAATATTGACGTCAACCCGATTTTCATTTTCAACCAAAATGCAATGTCTGTCCGACGTCATGTCCAACGTCAACCTGACGTTACATAGACGTCTGGTGCCTGCTGGGAAAGCCACAGTTGTAAGAAATCAAATGAGATATAAAGTCACAATAACGAGAAACACATGCCATTGCTTGAGCCAGTGTTTCAAAATAGAGCAATGCTGAAAGCATTATGGACACTTTTTATAATTCTATGGCGAATCAACCTACAAATGGCTTTGCATGTTTAATTACGAAATGAATACGCATTTTAACATTCAACAAAATTACACGCTGTCATTTGAAAAACTGTTAACTTGTACTAGTCTAAAGGGATTACAAAGCTATTAATAGTATGGGCAGAAAGAAATGAATACTGCATCATGTGGGTTGCAGTGTGCAAACCTACCTCTGTCTGCACCATGGCTGGTCTTTGAGTGCGCAACATTTTGACAGTCTGGAAGATGTCGACCACTCCTTCATAACGCATCCTCTCCAATACTATACTTAGAGTGATAAATACACCTGTCCTCCCAACACCAGCACTGCACACACACAACACATAAAACTGTTACATCGAGTAATACATGAAGTACAATAATGTGAATTCATTCATTTTATTTCATGGCTCTTTCTAAGACTTGACTTTGATTGGCATTGATTGACATTTTTGTTCAACGATGACCTGATAAAGTAATTTTGACTCATAACTATATATTTAATTTCCATTTTATTTATTTGGTAGGTAACCTTGCAATAAAAGAGAACGTACAGTCAACCAGTAATTATCGCAAAATAAACCCTGGCTTTATTTTGTGAACAACTCACTGAACACATAACAGGGGAAAAAAAGGATGAAATGCATCCTTAGTTCCTTAGCAATTATTCTCCTCACCTGCAATGTACTGTGATCGGTCCATCCTGACCAAACTGCTCTTTTGTTTTGTGCACTTGACCGATAAAATCAATGAAGCCTTCACCAGATTTTGGCACGCCCTGCTCTGGCCAGTCCGTGAACTGAAACTGCCGGACTGTTCTGGATTGACCGTCCTGGAGGAGAGACACGTCATGAGAGACAGAGAGTGGCAGCTTTTCAATCAGAGGTCTGTGGAGATGTTATATAAACCATGGAACTGTATTAAATTTTCATGATAGTTCTAACTAATAAATAATTTCTAATTTGCCAGCTAATGAGTTTCAAGCATTATACAATGTAGTAACATTAGTTAATGTTCTGAATGAAAGTTTTATAAAGTGTAATCCAGAAAAACTAGCTTTTTTATGTTGAGAGTCTCTGGTCTGTAAAAGTCCCTGTGCTAATAAATAATAAAAACCAATCGTTTTGACTGAATCATTCAAAAGAACCGACGATACGTGGAATATGTGGATATTAAATTATAGTAGGAAAATGTATACTCACAATATAAGTTTCCATTACTTTTTCAGAATAAAAAAAAAGATGCTGTATATTCCAGGTTTTCTATGAGCATGGAAATCTTAAAGGTGACATATTATGTCCCTTTTAACAATAAGTAATATAAGTCTCTGGTGTCCCCAGAATGTGTCTGTGAAGTTTCAGTTCAAAATACCCCACAGATCATTTATTATATCATTTTGAAAATGCCTATTTTGAGTGGAAGCAGAAACACGCTATATTAGAGCATGTGTCTTTAAATGCAAATAAGCTGCTGCTCCCCGCCCCCTTTTCCAGAAGAGAGCTGTGCTGAAATCATGCGTTTTAAACCATATTAGTTTAAACTTCTGATATACGGTTTTCTGAGTGCACACATCTGAAGCACACAAATGGAAAGTAGCATGTGAGTACTAAGTTCTCATTCACACACAAGTTTACGTTAAAAACATGCGTAAGTTACAAAAACAGTCGGTTATGACTGTGAAGGTAAACAGCTGGGAACTAAATCGCATGTTTATTTTAGATGTGTGGCAGCAGCAATATACAGTAAATAAATCAATAAATCCACTGCTGTTGTCTCCTCTGAGGCTGGGACTATAAACAGTATTCTGTGATCGTCTGTGCAGCTAAAGGCAGAACAGTTAGCATGTTTTGCTCAAACTTTCGCCATGGCATTAGAACTGGTACACCGTTGTCGAAATCAAAATGACGGCGCTGTGGGTGGAAACTTACAGATAAAGGGGCAGTAATGTTATAATGAGATCCCTTTGCAACGTCACTAGGGGAGCGAGATCAGACGCGCTCCTTTGTTCACGCTTGCAGAAAAAGGCTTACCAAAACAAAGTTACTAGGTTAATCTTTTTCACGTTTCCTTGGTTGGTAGATGCACCGGGGACCTGATTATAACACTTAAAACCTGGAAAAGTCAGATTTTCATGATATGTCACCTTTAAAGTTTTTAATGAGTGTTTGACATACCCTTGCGTCTGTGACTTTAAACTCTCGGAGTATATACTGAGGCATGTTGTATTCCGCCATGGGATCCACCACAAAGTACTGATAGCGTGCTGACCTGTCAGATGGCCAGTACTGATGACATTTCTCCTGCATTAGAAAAAAGTTCACACATTCCTCAGTGTTACTATCATTATCGTCAAGTAAAATTATTTAAAACATTTTGTTAATTGAAATGAAGCTGAAATAAAATATAAATACCAGATGGAAAAGTGAAACTAAATGAAAATGAGAAATGTTGCTTTGGAAACTTAACTGAAATAAGTTCAAGCACAAAACATACTAACTGGATCTCAGTAAAAACTAAAACTTAAATAAAAAATAAATTAAACCCAAATAGTAATATAATAATAAAAATGACAAAAGCAGATAACAAAACGACTAAAAATGTAACTAAAATGAAAATTGAAAATAAAAACATAAAAGCGCATGAAAAATATTTATAAAATAGTATATAAATACTAAAATAACACTGATTAGCAACCAGTCACTTTAAAATAAACACAACTGACGTGTATGTGTGTATGTGAACTAACCCTTCCCATTTCTCTGAGTTTAGTAAGCATAACTACTATAGTAGAATTGTGTTCCCAAAGCATTCGCCAGTAATCTTCAACTGTCTCAGCCAGCGGCCCCTGAGTCGCAATATACGCCCTCTGTTGCCTAGAGTGATGAGAAGGAAATGAAAACTTCAAGAACTGAAGATTTTACCAGCTTTCTTACAAATGTTGATGTATCAGCAGCTTGTTTTGTGGATGTGTTGTTTTATTTTTACTAATAAATATATATAAAAAAGAGAGATCGCAATGTACCTGTAGCCATCTATAAAACTGCCATTGACATAGTCTGAGCCCTCCACTCCTCTGATGGGCTGCAGACACACACGTGTGGTCTCATATGGCATGATATTGACCAATCGGTTTTTGAATTTATTGCACGGAAGGCTGGCACTGACGAATCGGGAGTTATGCGCTTTGGCATTAGCTAACCGCTGAAAAAGGCATACAGAAAAAAGAAATAAGTAAACAACATTTAAATTTTATGAACAGGTACATTACAGAGCAACATACAACTGCCAGCAACAGGAAACAATACAGTATTCTAAATATTATTTATAAGACAAATGAAACTAATGAAAAAGCTTTAACAGTGTTGTTGACTGTTACTTTCAAAATGTTTTTTTGTTGTTGTTGTTTTTAAATTTTCAGTTTTTAATGTTACAGTTTCAGTTCATTTGTTACTGAAAAAAGTAACAAATTATGTGATATTGTTTTAAATTGGTAACACTTTAGTATAGGGACCAATTCTCACTATTAGCTAGTTGCTTATTAGCATGCCTATTATTAACATATTGGCTGTTTATTAGCTCTTATAAAGCACATATTCTGCATGACCATATTCTGCATCCCTAATCCTACCCAATAACTAAACTGAACAACTACCTTACTAACTATTAATAAGCAGCGAATTAGGAGATTACTGGGGCAAAAGTCAGTTAATGGTTTGTTAATAGCGAGAATTGGACCTTAAAATAAAGTGTGACCGTTACATTCGTGGGAAGTACTGACTTTAAACTCCTGCTCCATTCCGCTGATGTGCTCCGGCGGTTCCGTCTGTGACAGTCTCTGGATGTAGGCATAAAGATTCCGTGCCGGAACCTCCGTGTTGCCGCAGGAAACAGCCTCCAGCAGTGCATCATAAATAAAGACGTACTGCTCCTCTGTCTGCACCATGTAGTTTCGCTGAGATCGCATCAGAGTCACGTGACCATAAATATCTATCGTCTTCTCCTGCTTCACACGCTCCAACATGGCATCAATCACAATGAAGCAGCCCGTTCGGCCCACACCAGCACTAAGAGAAAGGGAGAGAGAAAGAAAATGCATCTGTCACAAGCACTCACATTAGCATTTTCCAGCATAACAGCTGTTGTGTGAAAAAGATTTTTCTGTCACTGAGTAGTTTCATACCATAAAATCATTAAACAAGGGATAATATATATTAAAATTATAAACAATTTTAATTTAATTTAATTATTAACTATATATTTTTAAATCACTATTTGGTTATTTTTTTCTCCTCTATCTTTTTTCTTTTCTCCAAAAATAATAGAAATACTCATAAATTATCTATACTGACCCTGTGGAAAAAAAATCAACTAAAATTATAAAAAGAGAACACTATAATTCTTCAAATTTATAGCTGTGTTGCAAGGACGTGTCTGGGCAGGAGATGAGAGCCACAGGAAAGAGTTGAGGGGAAATTCCTCATAGTTTTAAGACATTTAATATTTTTGTCTGTATGACTTTTGTTGCTCATATGTAATTTGATATAATTTAACATATTTCTTGTGTCAGTTTATTTGTAAAAACCTTATCAATGCATATAGTAATGTTGCTTTGTTGTGTCTAAGCAATATAAAACACACAAAAACACTCAGGCTCCACAAAAAGCATTGAGTGCATTGACAGAGACAAACAATTGAGCTGCAGCATTTCGAGAGAAAATTCTGTGTGATATAACATCAATTATTATTATATATAGTCAACCCAATTTAGGCCAATGATTCAACAGTTTCTTAGAATCTTTCCCTGTTGGACTTTATATGGAATAAAAAGGTTCCCAGGTTACGTAAAGCATATCTACAGAGACCCAAGTCACTGGGAGGTCTGGCATTACCTAATCTGAGGTTCTATTATTGGGCCACCAATATTAGAGTTTTAAAATGTTGGCTTTATTATAAGAATTCAGAGTGTCTTCCCTCATGGATTATGATGGAAGCAAATTCCGCTAAACCCAGTTCACTGAATGCTTTAGTACATTCTCCCATTCTATCTTCTACTTCACCCTTTGCTAGGAATTTGATAGTTAAGATCACTCTTAAGATTTGGGCTCAATTTAAGCGCTTCTTTGGATTACAGTCATTCAGATTACAGATAGCCAGTAACCATATTTTTTCTCCCTCTCTGTTGGACAGTGTTTTTTTTTTTTTATCTTGGTCTAGTTGTGGCATAATGCATTCCATGATTTATATATTGATGGCACGTTTGCTTTTTTTGAACAGCTTAAAGAGAAATTTTCTCTTCCAAAGCAGCATTTTTTCAGATACTTACAAGTTCGTAGTTTTGCTCCAGCTACATTTTCAAATTTTCCTCTCCTACCTAATGATACTCCTTTGAATAGTTTTTTCAGTCCGTTTTGTACATTAAATGGCCTAATCTCACAAATCTACTTTCAAATCCATAGCCTATGTCCAGAGTCTATAGACTCCATTATAGTTCTTTGGCAAGATGATGTGGAAGAGGAAATATCAGATGAACTATGGGAAAAGATCCTCAACAGGGTACACACTTCATCTATATGTGCCAGACATTCACTTATTCAGTGTAAACTTGTGCATCGTGTCTATTTTACAAAAGCTAGATTGGCTAAGATTTGTGAAGGTGTTTCTCCAGCATGTGACAAATGCTGTTAAATTCCAGCAAACCTGATTCATATGTTCTGGCTTTGCCCTTCATTGTATAACTATTGGACAAACGTTTTTGAAACTGTATCGTTTATTATAGGGGAAAGAATTGAACCGAATGCTCTTACTGCTTTGTTTGGAATTTGCCCCTCTGTACCATCCTTGTCAACTCTTAAACAAGATGCTATCGCCTTTGTAACTCTGTTGGCTAGGAGATGAATATTGCTGAACTGGAAATCTAAAATGCCCCCTTCACATTCTCGTTGGTTATCAGATGTTCTATTTTATTAAGTTAGAAACGATACAATTTTCCCTCAAGAAGTGTTCAAATAAGTTTTGGAAGTTGTGGGGTCCCCTCTTTCAGTATATTAAAGACAGTAGTTCTTTACTCAGCCCTGATTAGGATAGTTGGGCCAGATGAGAAAGGTTTCTGAAGGATGTATTATACATCTCATAAACAGCTTGAATAACTGATTAATATTTATCTATATATTCATATTTTATTATTATTATTATTATTAACTATTCTGACTGTGGTTTGTCTGTTCAAGGTTGGTTTTTTATTAGCATTGGTACACATTGTGTTTATCATTGCTTTCTGTTTCTGTGTACACTCTTTTCTGTGTTTAAAGCCAATAAAAAAACATGGGGAAAAAAAGAATCTTTCTCCGTCATGTCTGACTGGATATAAATGTGCTTGCTCAATTCTGTACTAGTTACCTGCAGTGGACCGCAATGGGTCCAGCGTCTGGGGGGTTGCAGGCTTTGACCCGTCTGAGGAAGGCCAGGAAGGGAGTGGGGTGTTCAGGTACCCCCTGATCTGGCCATGCTGTAAACTGGAACTGACGCACCTCCCTTTTCTCGCCACACCCACTCTGCACAATCAAACAACACAATTCAGCACAGTATAGTACCATATACTAAAATAGACTAGACTAGACTAAATTAGAATAGATGTCAGAGAATGCTTCTCATCCAAGCAGCAATGTTATGTTATTCAACATATTTCCTATCAAATGTGTATAGCCCTCAATATTTAGCAAACAAAGCACAATAACAGTGACAAACTAAAACAAAACAAAAAAAACTTTACAGGATGAGTTTTTAAAAAGAAACACATGACAAATAATTGAAACTGTTGACAACTACAGCAACAACAGCATACATAAAAGCAGCAAATATCAAACTAACATGCATAATTTTTAAAACACTTTTGCATGATTTTCTCAAGAATAATATGGGGTCAAAAATCAGACATTGCTGAAGAGATGTCAGAGTAAACATTTTATCTGAAAAACATCTGGAAATATCTGCTCTTTAAGAGGTATGCGGGTTAGACTTTATTTTAAGGTGTCCTTGTTACAGTGTAATTATACATTTAAGTACTGAGTAATATTAATTAACTACATGTACTTGTATATATGTCTCGGGTTACTTGCATGTAATTATGCATAATTTATTATTATTATAATAGTAAGTACATGTAACGTGTAACAAGGAAACCGTAAAATAAAGTATTAATGGTATGCATATATAGTTATTATATTTATGTTTATTTTCAATATATATGGGGTTTTGTGTTTCTGTACAGTATATTTAAATAATTTCTACATTATACAAGTAACTTATTCTACTAACCATAAGCTTATCCTTAACCTTCTAGTCTTAAGTGCACTAATATTTTAATAAGAGTTAGTGAACATGTAATTCCAAAGTTACTTATAGTTAGTAGAATGTACTTTTATTAATTTGTCACACAGTAGGACTATTTTATTGAATTCCAAAAAACTGATTAAAATAGTGAATAATGTACAGAAAAAAGTTACAGTACCAAATTTTCTCATTCACTTTCTCACAAATGTTAAAAAATGTTGTGTTTTTATGTTATAACAATGTTCATAACAAATTTTAAAGGTTCTAAAAAACCTACGGGTCGACCCTGCCATTTGGTTACCTTTGGGAGAGTAAAAAAAAGTGTTTGTACATTGTGTTTATGTGCTGATCACTGCTGCTTCGTTACCTTAAAAAGAGCAAAAGTCCTGACGCAGTAGGTTGCAAGCTCCACCGTGTCCAGTAAAGTGACTTGCATCAATCCGTACGTCTCTGTGCCTCTGCTGGGCCAGTACTGATCGCATTTATTCTGCACACAGTTCAGCAGACACTTAGTAAACCTCTCACTGCTGTATATGTCTCAATGTCAAAAGAAGACATTAGAGAAGAGGTGAAGAACCAGCTGAGATCAACACTGACAGTCAGCTGCTCTTCAGCCTGGCTGCTTTCCATCAACAACAATACTCACATGGCTATGTGTCAGTCTGCTCCCTAGTTCACTAGTAATTACACTACCAAGGGAGTGGGTTGCCTCATTGTCAAAATCATTCCAGTGCACTGAACAGTTCATTCCCTAGAAATTAGCAGAATGCCTTTTAACCCATTTTTACTACTTCCCACCTAAGGGAACCAGGGAATATACTGAGACACACCCTTTGAGAGTACATTTCTGCATGCAGTGAGAGTGTGATAACCAGCCAAAAATTCCAGTTACACTTTGGATAAATGTGTCTCAGAAGTCAGTGAGGGAAAGAGGAAGCGAGAAGAGACAGATCAGAAAAAGAGAGAGTGGGTGTAAAAAAGGGATGAGGCAGAGTTAACAAGGAGGAAGAGGTGAGACACGGAATATCAACCATTCAAGTGAAAAGTGACGGTGGTCTAATTAGCCAAGTGAGACGTCTTGCCTTTGAGAAGAAATACGAAGGCATCTGGAGAATAATAGACAAACAGCATAAGACTTACTCTGCTCCGTAACACCACACAACAGACTCACTGAGAAATATGGAAAATATCAATGCTGTGTTTGATCAAAAAAGTTAGTATGGTTAGTATGTGTGTGTGTTTCTTTTTTATGAGTTTGATTAAGTGTTGTAGTGTCTCAGTAGTTCTGTTTCAAAAGGCTACCTAAACAGCATTTTACGCATCCTGATGCAAACACTGTTAGACATTTTAATGTAACAACCCTAGTAAAAAGTAATATATTTAAAATACATTTATTTCGTACTAAGTATAGTTCAAATCTATTAACATAATTACTGACATATTGCTTGAGACTTACTGATATAAAAATTATAATTAAACTTTATTTGGAGTACTACTTGTGCACAATGCACATTTCTTAATATTAAGCCTAAAATGTGTTTTAATGTCACTACTGAGGAGGATTGTATGATCTTTGAATAATATCAGTTTTTAAAGGCAAGATATTTAAAGTGTACCTAAAGTATACTTGCGATAGTTCCACTTTAGAACAATCAAATATACAGTGCCGTGAAAAGGTTTTTGCCCCCTTCCTGTTTTTTACATTTTTTGCATATTCGTCACACTTAAAAGATTCAGATCATCAAACAAATTTTAATATTACACAAAGATAATGTAAGTAAATACAAAATGCAGTTTTGAAATAATGATTTCATTTATTAAGGGAAAAAAGCTGTTCAAACCTCCCTGGCCCTATGTCAAGTCAAGTCAAGTCAAGTCACCTTTATTTATATAGCGCTTTTAACAATACAGATTGTGTCAATGCACTTAACAGTATCAAATTGGAGGACAGAGTGTCAGTAATGTATAATAATAAGATTAAACATTAAATTTTCAGTTAAAGGCATTTCATTATTGAATTCAGAGATGTCACTGTCTAGCTCAGTTTAGTTTAATTAGTATCTGTGAAATCAAATTGACGATAAATCGCTAGAAATTAAGTGTCCCCAACTGAGCAAGCCAGAGGCGCCACATTATGTGAAAAATTAATTGCCCCCTCCTGATAAATCATGAAAGAACTGTGATTAACCACATTATTTTAGAAAGCTGAGTTATATTTCACTATCAGCCTGATTACTGCCAGACCTGTTGAATCAAGAAATCACTTAAATAGAACCAGTCTGACAAAGTGAAGCATGCTTAAAGAGCAACACATCATGCTGTGATCTAAAGAAATTCAAGAACAGATGAGAAACAAAATAGTTGACATATATCAGTCTGGAAAGGGTTATGAAGCCATTTCTAAGGCTTTGGGACTCCAGCAAACCACAGTCAGAACCATTATCCACAAATGGAGAAAACTTGGAACAGTGGTGAACCTTCCCAGGAGTGGCCGGCCTACCAAAATTACTCCAAGAGCACAACGACGGCTCATCCAGGAGGTCATAAAAGAACCAGAACAACATCTAAAGAACTGCAGGCCTCACTCGCCTCAATTAAGATCAGTGTTCATGATTCAACAATAAGAAAGAGACTGGGCAAAAACAGCATCCATGGGAGAGTTCCAAGGCAGAAGCCACTGCTGACCAAAAAGAACACAAAGGCTCGTCTCACACTTGCCAAAAAATATCTTGATTATCCCCAAGACTTTTGGGCAAATATTCTGTGTACTGATGAGACAAAAGTTGAACTTTGTGGAAGATGTGTGTCCCGTTACATCTGGCGTAAAATCAACACAGCATTTCATAAAAAGAACATCATAGCAACAGTCAAACATGGTGGTGGTGGTAGTGTGATGGTCTGGGGCTGCTGTGCAGCTTCAGGACCTGGATGAATTGCCATAATTGATGGAACCATGAATTCTGCACTCTATCAGAAAATCCTGAAGGAGAATGTCCGGCCATCAGTTTGTGACCTCAAGCTCAAGCGCACTTGGGTTATGCAGCAGGACAATGATCTGAAACACACCAGCAAGTCCACCTCTGAATGGCTCAAGAAAAACAAAATTAAGGTTTTGGAGTGGCCAAGTCAAAGTCCAGACTTAAATCTGATTGAGATGCTGTGGCATGACCTTAAACAGTCCATTCATGCTCAAAAACCCTCCAATGTGGCTGAATTAAAACAATTCTGCAAAGAAGAGTGGGCCAAAAGTCCTCCACAGTGATGTGAAAGACTCACTGCAGTTATCACAAACACTTGATTGCAGTTGTTGCTGCAAAGGGTGGCACAACCAGTTATTAGATTTAGGGGGCAATTGCTTTTTCACATCATGCCAGGCAGGTTTGGACAGCTTTTTTCCCTTAATAAATGAAATCATTATTTCAAAACTGCCTTTTGTATTTACTTGTGTTATCTTTGTGTAATAATATTAAAATTTGTTTGATCTGAATCATTCAAAGTGTGACAAATATGCAAAAAAAAAAAGAAGGGGGCAAAAACTTTTTCACACCACTGTACTTCAGTATATCTTTAGTTGGACTTCAGCACTACCTCCACACACTTAAAGTACATTAAGTACAAAATTAGTTGTTCCAATTTAGCAGACTTTAAGTAAACCAGTTTAGTATACTAAAAGTACAATTGCAGGGTGTTTTTATTAAGTACATAAATATGTAAATGTATTTGTAGTGTACTTAGCATGAATAAATGTATTTCAAATACATTTTAGTATATTTATTTTTCACTAGGGAAATTTTAGTTCATTTAACATTTTTGGTGGGCAGCATAAATGCCCATAGCTTTTGAAAATCTGATTTAAAAAAAAAAGATATCTTGCAGACAAAAATAAGGTTCTGACAAGGAATCAGTTGTTCATGCTGTTCTTGCAAAACGTTTGTAGTTACATTTCAGTAGTGTATTTAATAATTGCATAGACAATAGACGAACAACTAGAAAAGTATAAATCAAAAATGCTCAGAATGCTAACAGTTTCTGACATGGTTTTGAATTTGTTTTATTATATCCTGCGTGTGGTCAGAAATATTTTATAGAACAGTGAAATCACTCAGTAACATTAATTTCTCTTTCATGTCTATACTCAACTATTGTACTTCACAGAGGACAAATCATGTGAGCTCCACTGACTTTACTCACATTGATATTCACCTATGGTGATTATACATACTGATTATACATTCCCAGAAAAATACTCTTTTTCCATTTGTTTTCCTATTGTTTTCATACTTGGTGAAGGTAATAACTGATAATTAGTATGACCAAGAGTGTGCATGCATTGTACATAAGTGACCAATCATGGCACTGCCTATAGTAGAAAGCAAGGATGCTTCCTAGTTTCTGGAACAGAGATTGTTTCTGTGTTTCTGTCTGGAAATGTATGACTGCACATGACTTGTGTATCTGTATTTGTATGATTTAGTGCTCTCACCCTGGATTTCTCCTCAAGTTTGGTGATCATGATGATATTTGCTGTGTGTTGTTCCCACACCATTCTCCAGAAGTCACTAAATGTGTCTGGCATGGGGCCCTGGGTGGCGATGTATGCGCCCTGTCGGCGGTACCCGTCTATGAAGTTGGCATTGATGTAGTCACCGCCAGGAACACCTGCGCAACAAGAGGGAATGACATAAACTTAATCACGTTCAAACTGACTAGAGAAAAAAACTAAATGCTCTTCATAAATTTAAATGGGTGTACATAAAAGATTGATTTCAGTTCCATTAGTAGCGTGTCGGATCTAATATTTCAAAATGATGAAGCAGCATCAGAGCCAAAATGAAGCAGCAGCATCAGAGCCAAAAAGATGAAGCAGCATCAGAGCCAAAATGCCCATCTCGATGCCATCCCTCTCTGTCCACCAGTTTGCTTCCTGTCTATCTATACTGTCCAATCGCAATAAAAGCAAAAATGCCAAAACAATAAAACCAAAAAGTGAAGAAACTGCACAAAATCAAACAGCTCAAAATACACAATATAAGGGATATTTGCTGTAAAAAAAATCTTAACTTCTGCAAATGTTATTTTAGTATTATTTAAATACTTTTATAGCACTTGTTAACATTTAGAATTGTAGCTTTTTGAAGTGTTTATTTTTGTTTTTAGTTATATTTTACAATATTTATTTTTAGTAATTTTGTTGTGTGCTTTTGTCCTTTGTATTTTTTTATATTTCTTTTTAATATTTATGTTTTCGTTTTAGTAATTGGTAACACTTTATTTTAAGGTGTCCTTATTACACATTACATGTACTTATTATTATAATAACAATAAATTATGCATAATCACATGCATGTAACCCTAAACCAAACCCCAATGCTAACCCTACCCATATAGTAAGAACATGTAGTTAATTAATATTACTTAAATGTACTTAAATGTATAATTACACTGTAACAAGGACACCTTAAAATAAAGTGTATCCTAGTAATTTTACTACTTACTCATTTCAGTTAGTTGCAAAGGTAATTAAGTTGGCAGCATCCATGTACCAAAAAAATGTTTACAATAAAAACACTGGCACAGTCATGTGTACATTTAGAGATAACAAACAGCAATGGTGCTAGATGCAATAAATAAATGGGTAATAACATTCTCATAGCTGATTTCCCATGATAATACCCCTTTAAGATTAAAAATGTGTTATTTCTCATGAATACAGACATAGAAAAAGCAGTACTGACATACTGAACACATGCTCTCACCATCATTGTTGGAAAGTGCTACTCTGGTGTGGTCGTAGGCGATGACGTTGGCATATCTGTTCTTTGGCTTGTTAATCTCAAGGTTAGAATATTCCCATGAGAACTGCTGCCCTGGATCAATAGACTACAAGAGAGAAGCACACCATGAATTACACATCATACTGGACAAGCCCCATACAGTACTTCACATGTTAATAACATCATACGGCCTATGCATTGAAATTAGTGCTCACACAACAAAAGTACATGAAAAAGAACTCAAAGCACATTATAGTATGCTGAAAATGTGGTGCTAATATACATCATTCATTGGCCAATATGTTTTTCATGTACAACCATGGGGTGTGAATGTATGAGCGTTTGTGTGTGAGATCTGACCTCATACTCTTGAGAGAACCTCAGGTTGTCACTGGCTTTCATTCTCTCTATGTGAGCTGGCAGTTCTGAGACAGACACTGGAGGGTGGCTGGTCATGCCTGTCAATCACATCACACAAACACATCAGTTCAGACCCTGAGAACACGGCACGCTGCTGCACTGAGTGCTCTGAGCAGTGTGAGAGAATGTTAGTGATCTCATCTATATTTTAGCACTAGGGTTTATGAGCGTATGTGTTTTGAGGAGAAAACTGCTAAAAGAATATCACCAGAAGTTAACCCTGTTAAGCCTGATATATGTGTGTGTGTGTGTGTGTGTGTGTGTGTGTGTATATACACATACATGCAAATATTTCTTAAATATATACATGCAACATTATACATATAAATATATACAGTACACACATGTTATGTAAACCCACCTTTTATTTTGGATGAAATTAATCTTGATTAATCGATTTTACAGCACTAATTCAACTTCTTAATTTTATGATCAAAGCTCTGTATTTTTGGGGGTTATGGTTGTGGACATATAATGGAACATAAATCAAAAATGATGCAGTATACTTTATAGGGTTAAATCTAATGAAACCTCATTTTAGAGCGTCTTCAAAAGTGAAAAGTGTTAAAAAAGGCTATAATGTTATTTCATTCTCAAAATTTTATGGGGGTAGTTTGTATTGTAGTTGTTTGTACCCAGATAGCAAAATTATTGATTCACAACAGGCAAATTTAAAGTTTGACTATCCTTCAATTATTTTCTAAATGTAATAATACTGATGGTTTAGACCAATTTAAATGGAATGGTCACTTGGGGCTGGTTGTACTTTTAGTTGGACACTATATACTGTATGTATGAAGAAAATGCAGGGAATGAAAGTTTTTACCTACATACACGAATGTTACATCTAGTGAAATAAACAGCCTCACAGAAAACTTTATTACATTTTATTACAACTATTTCATGATATATGACTTATTTTTGATTGTGGGAGGGGACAGGTCTCCACCCAGACAGATATTCACATCCCACTCTAAAATCTCTATAAATAAAATTACACTGAATGTGAACAGGAGAGGGTATAGATTACAAGACAGTCAGAAGTATTAAGCAAGATGAAATAAACAATGAAACAGCTGAATCAGATTAAATTAAACTTAAAGCAGAAATCAATATGGCTGCATTTAGAATATCACTGAGAAGAGTTCATTTCATGTCTGCAAAAATTGCCCGTTCAACAAAGTCAAGATCAACAATGATTCAACACTGAATTACTGTAATCTCTAATATAGCAAGTTTTATTTAAAAACATCTGTTATGTCCCCATTTACAGAGCTAGTTATAATTGTGTGAGTGTCTATGTGTAGATCAGTTTTCGCCATTATCGTGGGGACTAAATCTCCCCACAAAGACAGTAAAACCTGAAATCATCTTAATAAACACAACGTCTTAATGAAAATCTAAAAATGCAGAAAGTTTGTGTGAGGTTAGGAGATAGATAATATCATTAGCTAAATATAAAACAGGGAAGACAATGGAAAGTTCAACATGACTGAAAGCATGTTTGTTTGCTGGTGTGTGTTAGCTGGTTGTGACGTCAGTCAGAGAAGAGAGAAAAGCTTCACACGCTGCAGCAGGTGTTCACATACACCCCTGTTATGAGCCAAATGAGTTAAGAGGATGAAAAAGCCAAACCGGTTACTGCATATGTGTGAATGGGGTTAAGCAGTCAATATAAACTTCAAAAACCTCAACTAACTTGATAACCGTCGATAACCGATGATAGATGCACGCAAACCTAGAAAAGAGACAACACTGTGTTCATACAGACAGTGTGTGTGCACTGAAAGTTGGTTCTTTAGCACTCTGTACCTGTGTGAGTGTGTTTGTGACATGTCTTTTCATCAGTATATTACCAGCCGTTGGGAAGTTGATTCTACGCAGCTCCACTGGGTCAGATGGATGCTGGGAACTCATGGCTTTACTGCTGCTGGGAAAGCTGCACTTCCTGCCCTCCAGCTCTGCCCGCTTCCTGTAACATCACACGCGCAGGAGCATTAAAGCAACACTCACTTAGTAGGAAATAGTTTATATTGCATTTCGGTCATAATTAGATTTAGAGAGAAACATAATACACAGACCTGTCTGGTTTGCTGGTTTGCGCACAGATAAAGCGAGGGAAGAAAAAAGAATTAGGGATAAATAAAATCAGCTTCTGGAGAGGTAAAATATAAAGCATCTATCATTTTTATTCCTTTGCTTAACACCCTCTCATTCTTTTCCATTTCCATTCAAACGAACGAATAATTTAGGCCAATTTGTGAATCGTTCAAGAGATTCATTGAAAAGGACTGACTCTAAAGAATGATTCACTCAGTAACACCATGGTTTTAAGTTTAACTCTATAAAAGCAATATCTAGAAGACACAACAATTTTAGATTTCAGAAAAAGTCAGCGCAGAGCATAATTAGAAAAATGTATTTTCACCATAGATCTATGATTTTTCCATTCTAAATTCCATTTAAATTCCCAGGTTTTTCATGAATGTGTCACTTAATTCACTTAATTTCTTCATCCCTTGGATGTCATTTCATCTACGTTCAAATCATTAAATTCTCAATCATTTTTCTGCACAATTCTCTCACCTTTTAAAGAGGAGGATGAGGATGACAATGCTGATAATGAAAATGACGGCTAGCACTGGCCCCACCACCCACAGAAGCCCCTCCTCCTCATCTACGATTGGCTGCGGCTCAACGTCGGAAAACAGTACGGCATCAGAGAATGGACTCGTGGAGTACACGGTCTGTCAGTCAAAGATCAAAAAATATCATTTATAAAAATATCATTGTTAATGTTTCAATCTGAGCTATGCTTTTCTTAAAAATGATTCGCTCACACATTGATGAAATTATTTAACATAGTATATCTAACCACTACATTATCATAGTGGACCCCAACATACCCCAACATGAGAGAGAAAAGAAGGACTTACATTCTGGCCCAGTTCAAGAATAGCCAGCACGAAGCACACATACTCCTGTCCGTTTACAAGCGGCCGGTTTAAGAATGCTCCATACACACGTCCATCTCCTAGTTTGAATTCAGCTGGAAGATTCTGGAAATGAGCGCTGATGTACGCTTTTGCCTCCGCCTGCCTCCGTAGACGCACAGAGCGTCCGGTGCCATTAATCTCCCTGAGCAGCTGGAGAAACCAGAAAACAGGACGAGCGCATGACACAAGCTAAGTTAATCACAACAGACACTGCAACTCCCCTGCGTTGAACCAACATGTGCTTAAAACTTTGAACAGCTTTTTCAACAATGACAGGAAACAACTTGATAAAAATTGTACAAAATTACAACACCTGCAGCTCAATTACAAAAATGTATTACCTCATCAATGTTCATCTCATCTGGATCACTCCATGAATTCTGGAAGTTTCCTCCTCTCTGCCTCTTCACGGGGACAACCACAATGTAGAAGCCCCTTCCAATAAAAATATTATATTACATTATTATGGGTGAATCTAAAGAAAAGTCTTCTGCTTCAGAAACAAAAATCATTAAGACCATTAAATATTTTTGCACTGAAAAATTGAGTGCTAAAAATTCTGATTTTTTTGCCATCACAGGAATAAATTACATAAAATATCTTAAAATATTATTAAAACAGAAAACAGTTATTTTAAATTGTATTAGCCTAGTGAAAAATAAATATACTAAAATGTATTCAAAATGCATTTATTCATGCTAAGTATACTACAAATACATTTACTTATTTATGTATAAAAATACCCTGTATTTTACTTAGTACAACACCCTGTATTGTACTTAGTATACTAAAATTGTATACTTAAAGTCAGTGTTGGGGGTAACACATTACAAGTAACTTGAGTTATAAAATCAGATTACTTTTTTCAAGTAACTAGCAAAGTAATGCATTACTTTTTAATTTACAGTAAAATATTTGAGTTACTTTTTCAAATAAGTAACGCCAGTTACTTTGTTTTCCCATGTATTGACTGACAGCTGTCCTGTTCCCATGTTGAGAAAAATCTGCAGTAAGTGCAGAGGCATTGTGTGCGCTGTGTAAACATGATGGTTACTGTAGTTCTAGACTAAATATGAACATGCATTTACTCATGCCACTTGCACAAAAACAGATTTAGTAATCCTCAAAATGAATAAAAACTGAAATGCCAACAGCTTATTCATTTCACATTCAGCGTGAAAGGGCTTTTACATATGACAAAATATAACTTTTTTTATATTAAAAACATACAAGTAAGCCCAGCCCAGATGAGGAAAAAGTAATGCAAAAGTAACGTAATGCATTACTTTCCACAATAAGTTACTTTTTTTGGGAGTAACTCAATACTGTAATGCATTACTTTTAAAAGTAACTTTACCCAACACTGCTTAAAGTCTGCTAAATTGGAACAACTTATTTTGTACTTAATTCATTTTAATTGTGGAAAAGTAGTCTTGAAGGCCAATTAAAGACTTGCTGAAGTATATTTGATTGTGTTAAAGTTGAACTATTGCGAGTATACTTTAGGTACACTTGCATTTAAATATCTTGCATATAAAGACTGATATTATTCAATGATCAAACAATCCTCGTCAATAGTGACATTAAAAAACTTTTTAGGCTTAATATTAAGAAAAGTGCACTGTGAACAAGTAGTACTCCAAATAAAGTTTAGTTCTAATTTTTATATCAGTAAATCTCGAGCCTAATGTCAGTAAATATGTTAATAGATTTGAACTATATTTAGTATGAAATAAATGTATTTTAAATATATTACTTTTTACTAGTGTAATCTTTCACAATATTATATTTTTTACTGAAATTTTGATCAAATCAATGCAGCCTCTGTGAATTTTTGAGTTTAGAATTCCGTGACCACAATGGAAATCTGGAAATCTAATTTAAACCTGAACATAAACAGTTTCAAGTAACTTCAAATTGAAACTTGATTGAAACTAAATCCCACCCTCTATTTTCATTGGTGTGTTCCTGACCTGACATTAGCCTGTCCCTGGACAGTGGGCAGCTGCAGGGTAGCGATGCTCTGAGAGCTAGTCTTGTCCAGCAGTTGGGGTTTCCTAGTCAGCAGGTTTGGAGCCGTCATGGCATCTGCGCGGTGCTGCAGGCCTCCAGTGCTATCAGCTTTACTAGTTAACAGGAAAGTGTAGAGAGACTGGTGCTTCAGCTTAGTCACCAACTTTTGTCCGAGCCGCCCATCCACCTCCACACTCTCACCATTACCATATGAGATCTGAGTGAGAAGGAAAAAATAGGAAAGCAAATAAACGTAAATTGCACACTTAACCAGCCAAGACTACGCGTATCTTGTGGCACACACACTTTCGAGGAGGGCAGAGAGAGATTAAGATTGACACCTCAGACACTTGCTAACATGCACAAGCTCACACGTTTATACAAACACTGTCATACACAATTCCATCTCAATATGTTGCAAGAAGGGTGGCGATGGAGAAACAACACACATACACACACATACACACACACACACCCACACATTTTAACACCAGGGGGCCTCACCACACTTAAAAGGGGGCCACAAGATGGCTTAATAGTTAGTAAGGTAGTTGTTAAGTTTAGGATTAGGGATATAGAATATGGTCATGCAGAATATGTGCTTTATAAGTACTCATAAACAGGCAATATGTTACGAATAGTCATACTAATAAGCAACTAGTTAATAGTGAGAATTGGTCCCTATACTAAAGTGTTACCACGTAAACTGACATCATATTTCTTATTTTAATTATTTTCCTTTAACAACTAACATTTGTATTTAAAGATAAGGGACCAAACAGTCATGGAAAATATGGGAATTTTAAAAGTACGATTTCTAGACCTGAAAACGTAGTGAAAATTTCTATACACTAAATCTAAAAAGTTACATTAAGTTCTAAAATATTTTAGCATGTAGAAACAACTGAGAAACTGTTATTTTTGAGTAAAAAAATGTTTCACTAAACTTCTATAAAAAATGTGAACCCTGAAAAACATTCAGTCCTTGAAACATCTAGAATTAGTGAAATTATTTTAATTTCAATTATTTTATGTTAATATATTGCCATTCTTAGTTTGTATAAAAACATCTGAAAACAAGCAGCTTTATCATTACAGTGCTGCAGCCTTGATGTCAAAACCAAAACCAAGATTTTTTCTATGGGTTTTTATAACGGGATTTTTCAGTTCATGAGTAAAATAAGGACTGTGGTAAAAATAACTTGACGATACTTGGATGTTTTGCTGTACAATGTAAATTGCACACTTTCACACCCACTTTTCACAAACATTCTTATGCAGTTACTCACTACAAACATACATTTTTAAAAATAAAGATAGCTTTAAACTTTTCAGTATTAGTGTGTGTAATTTATGATGTACAGCAAAGTATTGTCAATTTATATTTACCACAGACAATTGAAAAACTCCATTATATAAACCCATACTTATAAACCCATTAGTCGTCCAGGTTTTGATGTAATGTCGGCTTTTGGAGTCAAAAAGGTTGAGAACCACATCCCTAACCTTTTCACACATGTAGATTTTCAGCAAAACCAGACTCATGCGCACACACACATGCAGCAAAGTACTGTATTCGCAGTACTTACAATAAGAGACTGTGCTTTATTACTGGTGGTTCGTGACTCCCAGGTCAGCAGCACTGAACTCTTCATAGCAGCTTTCACTCTGAAGTTCACAGCAAACACTATTAAAGAGAAAAAAAAAAACAAGAGATCAACACATCACACATCAATACTTCAGCTCACCTGAGCAGAACCTCTGGCCTCCAGCATTGCTAAAGCATTTATGAAGAACATCAAAGAATCTTTTCAACTGTTTCTACTAAAAACATTTACCACATCAGGCTGTTATCCGTAAAGAGCCGACAGGAGAAGAAAGAGCTAGTAAGTTACTTTTTCTCATAGTGCTGACAAGAATTCGTCACTCTTTTCTAAAGCCTCACCTTTAGATAGTTGTCTTATGAGATAATGGAGCACTCCACATTCACCCATTTACAGAAAGATTCTCACCTTTTATCTGCACTTAATGGGCATCACTGAACAAGAGACTCAGACCAACAAAGACAGACAAAAAATGACCAGACATAAACAGAAAATATCCTTCCCGAGTAATGAAAATGTAGTGGTTCTGTTTATGAAAGCTTGCCTGGCAGTAAATGTTAGTGTGGAGGTTCATGAGTCCTACCTTCCTGTGCTGGTTGTGTTTTGATGGATATAGGGAGGCTATAGGGCCCAGGGCCGTGTTTGCTAAGCACACACACTCTTGCCACATACTCAGTATTTGGCCTTAGGCCATTAAGAACCACCGTGGCCTCCGAAACGTCTGATTCCATGGCAATGTCCGTGCCATTACTATAGGTGACAGCGAACCACACACGGTAACCGTGGATCCGGTCATAGTTTTTTGGTCGCTCCCATTTCAGGATCACAGAAGTGGAGTTGATGTCTTCGGCTGTTAAGTTAGCCAAAAGTGGAACGGTTTCTTGTACACTCACATTTAAAGTGTCTGTTGTCCCTGGTGCTGTTACCATGTCATCTGTGGTTGTTTGCACCACATTTGGTGTTAAAAGTGTGACCTGAGCACTTGAACCGTAACCCCAGATGGTACGGGCCGCGAGACGAAACACGTACAGCACCCCTGCTCTCAAAGACGGGACTGTGTAGGTGCGTTCCTCAGCGTTTAGCTCTTTCACCATGAAGGAGTCTGAGGTCGGGTCAGCCTGGCCATATGAGAGCCTGTAGCCCAGCACAGGGGACAGACCAGCAGGGGGAGGCTGCCATTTCAGTAGGGCACTGCCATCCTCTGATGGCGCAACTGTAAGCAGGGGCATACCTGGCACTGTGGAGTAGAAAACAATACTGTAGATCAACACTACATATGTAGCACTGCAGCTAAGTTATGCATAGGGTTAAGTGATATACTTAATTTTGTCATTACTTCAATGATTAGTTCACCCAAAAATGAAAATTTAAAGACTTTCTTGTGCAATACACCAAAGAACAAAATTTCAATGTTCTTTTCCATGGAATTGCAATGAAGTTGGACTAAAGATTTCAATCTTTAAAAATGACTCACTGAAATCCCTAGATGAATGAATTCACTGTAAATTTGACATTTACCATAGTGTTAAAAGGAGAAGTACTCTTTTGAGTGAATTTTTTGATCTGGTAACAAGTTGGTTGAACTGAAAAGTCCTGGACTCGATATCTAGTGATATTCACTAAAAATCTTTACATCCACCATAGCTTTTTTAAATGAATAGAAGTAGTGTGATTTGTTAACAAATATTTTCTTTTCAGTCAGATCTTGTCAGTGGATTATTTGATCCAGTTCACAATATCGGTCTGAATGTTTTGTTTATGGATTGAAAAGTTGAACTCACACCTTATTCAAAAAGTTGAAATACTCTTATTTGTTGGAAAATAATTCTTCTGAGTCAGATCTTTTCAGTGAATTATTTGATTTGGTTTGTAAAAATGGTCCGAATGATTCATTTATACATCAAAGACCTTATAATCCAAAAAGTTGAACTCACTGACTCACTATTCAGTGCTATTCCAACCCGGTATCACGGCAATTCAAATTTGTACGATTTGTGAAAAATCGTATGTATTTTACGAGGTGGCAAATTTGTACGAATTCGTACGAATGACCACCTCTAACCCTGCCCCTAAATCTACCCCTCACAGAAGTCGCATAAAATACGTACGAATTGGTCGTGAGATAGTGTTGGATATTCACAAAAAATCTTAACATCCACCATTGCTTTCCTTGGCACATTTTTACGTTAATAGAAGTAGTCAGATTTATTGGAAAATAATTCTTTCGAGTCTTTTCAACTAATCTTTTTATCCGGTCTACAAAATTGGTCTGAATAATTCATGTATAAATTGAAAGACTGAATTCACAATTCAAAAAAATTAACTCAATATCCAGTTGCAGTGGTTAACAGTAAGGATGGGAAGATTATAATTGTAAAGTGCAGAAAAAAATCCTCAAATTTTCTCCTTTAGTGTTCCATGGAAAAAAACAAAGTCATACAGATTTGGAATAACATGAGGGTAAAAAAATGATCTTCACTTTTTGGGTGACCGCTCCCTTTAACATTAAGATAAACATAAAAACAAGCGTGTACACCAAAGCATTATTGTGTATGTATGTGAGAGTGTGTACACACATGATGGTTTAGTTCTGATGACAGTAGGTTTGCTGCGTGCTCCATCGCCTTTTGAGTTGAATGCAGCCACAGTCACAGAGTATTCAGTGTTCGGCCATAAATCGGTCAAAATCAGGTCCTAATAAACAAATACACATCTTACTAAAACATTAATTCAACTAAAAAGAAAAAAGAAAAATCAAAGAAAAACATGTTCTGTAATACTGCACTACATAATCTGTATTCATATCAGAGACTGAGTAATGATGGCAAGGAATTGTTTCAAAATTAATGAGAGAAATCGCAGTGCTCAATATGGCAGCTCTAGGAATGGATGTCCAACCTCTCGGTTAAAGGAGTCAATACCACTTTGATTGAGACACTGTCCATTTTACTTTAGTACAGTATGTGCAAGCACATTAGCTGGAACTGCATGATTTGAGCTAAAGAAGCAACTTTTTATATCATTGATATACACTGCTCAAAAAAATTAAAGGAACACTTTTTAATCAGAGTATAGCATCAAGTCAGTTAAAATTCTGGGATATTGATCTGGTCAGTTAA
>JAFVLL020013392.1:0-47010 GCA_021397915.2 Tor tambroides | reverse complement strand
CCCCAGGAGGCCCCCCAGTGGTGGTGCACTGCAGCGCAGGCATCGGCCGAACAGGTGACTTTCTGCCTTCATGTTTGATCTCATTTCTTAACCGCACTACCGCATTCTTACAAGTTTTCTTTTTTCCTTCACCCTCAGGCACGTTTTGTACTTTAGACATTTGTCTCTCTCGTCTGGAGGACATCGGGACAGTGGACATTAAGCAGACGGTGCGTCGCATGCGGACGCAGCGTGCCTTCAGCATCCAAACGTGGGACCAGTATTACTTTTGCTACAAAGCAGTGATCGAGTACGCCCAACAGAGCGGCCTGCTGCAGCCCGTTGAGTGGTCCGACACCGAGCTGGAGACCGACAGCGAGTGAATCAGGAAAAACAGACCTCGCACGAGAGGGCGCAAAAGGCACGGAAGGAAAAGAAGCCGTCTTTTCTCCTCTCTTGGCTACAGGTAGACTCCACCGCCGAGGAAGGAGCGGAGGATGCTTTTATCCTGCCACTTTTCAAGCCCTTCTTTTCACTCTGATCCAGACGAGATCAGATATTAGGGCTTGATGTACGAGTTGTAGCATTTTTTTTGGTTTTGTTTTTTTTATAAATACTGACTTGCACATGTGGAATGACAAACTTGAAAAATCCAGTTTATCGTATTACCTACTCTTTTTTTTTATGCTCAAAATGTTGTCGAAATTCAATATCGCTCAACTTGGGGGTTAAATTCACACTTTTTATCAAAAGTGTAAAAACATAAAGCTTGAATATTCTCTCCGTCACATTCAAATAGCAAGTTCTTTGTGTCTGAACAGGTTTCTTTCAGTTGTGTACTTCATGGTTAAACTAATCTTCAAGCCAAAGGTATGTTGTCGAATGCTTGGATGTATCCGTAATGATCGGTGTGACTTAAACCCTTGTATATCTTGTAACATACATTTATATAATGTGCATAACAACCTTTGAAAAGCCTTGTTTTAATATAATACTCTTAACTTTCTTCAGAATTATGTGTATCTATATATATAAATATATATATATATATAAAGAATATATGTATAAGTATATGTTGGGTTAAAACAGTATGAAAGAGGAAGAACACAACTATGCTATATATAAGGTATATCTTGGTAACTGTTCTGGTCCTGCAGTTTTGATTTTCATCTAACCGTAATCCATGATTATCCAGCCTTAATGCAGGCCGTCTATCATTCGCAGAGCATCTCAGCTGTGAAGATTCTCTCTGAATTCTGGCCCTTAACCTTCAATCACTGCCTTGCTCCCTCTAAAGTATGAACTTTGACTTTTGACTCAGCTGTTTTTTTTTTTTTTTTTATTTCTACTTGTTTCGTTTTAAAAAAAATCTCCTTCCACTGCGGGCCCCAAGTTGAAGTATCCTGACTTACAAGGACACTGATTCCGTTACCGTGATTATCTTAAGTGTTCCATACCGATGTGAAGTGTTGGGAGTCATTTGTTACGAGTGAACTGGGGTCTTCAGCTGTATGGTGTGTGGGTGTTTGTGTATGTGTGTGTGTGTGGAGTCTTGGGGTCAAAAAGCCCCAGTTTTTGTGCCTTCAAGTTTTCCGTAGCGCAATGTGTAGTTTCAGGCAACGAGTAGAACAACTGGTCTCACATGCATATAGGGAATTTATTTTAATCTCAGGGGTATACTTGGTGTTTTCCTGCTCTCAAAAACGTCATTTGCCTCGCTGGTAATTATCATTTCCAAAAACAAACAAAAAAAACCTAAAAGACAAAAAAACAAAGTATACACATTTTATTTCAAATTTTATACAGCATCCTGTATTATATTCTGTTTTTATTTATGCCTTTGTAGAACTCCAGCAGTATTGAAATTTGAATGTTGGTACGAAAAAATGAACAGACATACTATTTTAAACGGATAAGCTAAGGAAATCAAACCGTGTAACAAAAGACTGATCAGTTTTTTTCTTTTTCCATTCAGTTCAGTGTGGAATTATGTTACTCATCATTGTGTTTTGGGAGATAAAATCTGTTATTTTTCCAGATGTCTGTAGCAGAATTTTTTCATACTCTGTGAACTGTTAAAGGGCCAAGACTGAAACATGTTACCGATCAGCATGGCTGCCATTAACAGTTTTTACTATTTGCCAATCAAAAGACAGAGGTTTTACATGTAAGAAAACCAAAAAGAAAAAAAAAAACAAGATATGAACTTGAATGTTATGATTAGATAAAAATCACGTCATCTTTGGGAGAACTTTGGAATGCTTTCTCCTTGAATATCAATGCTTGTATGATGACAGATGGTAGTGAATGTGTGAACGTCCCACTCATCTAATGTTTACTTGTTGACTGACTTATCCAATGCAGGTGTGCAGAATGTGCTTGACTGTTTTATACAGCTGATTCCTGCTTGAATGAGACTAAGTGGAAGAGACACACTTGGCTCTGATTTATTAAAGCAGTCGGGAATGCGATGAGTGTTTTTATTTTTCCTTATTTTGGTTCCCGAACTTCTTGTGATTGAATAATGGCCTTTTTACCCGACATCTGCAGTAGTGTCGTAGTAAACATGAATATTATTCTGAAACTGAGCATGTGTTTGTGTGTTAAAATGAATTGACGAGAATTGAAACGTGAAACAATGACTGTATTGAAATATATAACCCTTGTCAAAGGAGTGATTTATTTCAGAATTGGCTGCAATTTGGTGTTTGTTTGAGCCAAACAGCACATTGCTTTGACTGGTCTCACTTTGGACCCGGTTGCTGATTTGAAAGCTTCACATACAAAAAGTAGTAAATGGTTTTGATTGGCAAAACAATCAAATTGAGGCTTGGAACCAAAGAGATTTGTTTGGGTGCAATTCCAGCAGAAAGTTGCACAAGAATTCTATAGTGGTTTTGTTCTTGTGCATTAGGCTTCATTAGGTGAATGTGTTTCTCAGCTTCTGTAAGGCCCAATAAAAGTGCCTGGAATTAATAAAAAATCTTACCAGCACTCCAGACATTGTTAAACTAAAATATAACCCATTTATCTAAAAAAAAAAAACAGGCAACCAGTGGCTGGTATGTAATGCTGAAATGCATCTAATACAGTTTAATAGCAAATGAGATATACATAATATTTTTAACATGAAATATACTCATCGTTAGACTGGGCGCTAACAGCTGGTTTTTCGGTAAAGCTTATTGGCTGATGGCCAAAAATAAGATGACATTCTGATTGTAAATCAATGGTATTATATAACAGTGTAGCAGACTACTTACATAAAATATCAGTCGTTATGGTATATTTCTCAATAATATGTCTTAGAAAGATGATATTTAAATGCTTAGTTTTAAACTCAAAGCTCTAGTTTTTTTTTATTGTTGAGCAAAACATGCAATGCAATGATGAATGAGAGATGTACAAATAATTATTACTTAAAAGTCTTAACATTTTAACATGATTTTTTTTCTAAAATGATTTATGGATTCGAGTACATCTAAGTTGCTTCAGTCCAGTAAGTGTTCATCTTGAAATATTACTTGTAATGTAAAATTTACTCTTGTATTTACTTTATAAAAATCAGTAAAAATTTGACCAAAAAACAAAAAACAATTACAACGAAAAAATAAAAAATAATACTAAAAAGTATAAGCTATCAATTAGAAGGTCTGTAGAAGTTTTTTTCTCTCTCTCTCAGCAAAGTTTTGATAATATTGCTCATTTAAAAGCCTTCATTTGTGTATCAAAGATGATACAAATATTTGAGTTTTCTTGAATATTTTTGCTGGTCAATATAAACCAATCACTGATAATCATGAAAAATGGATAAATAATGACTCGTTGGACTATTCTTACCATTTTATTTGTAACAAATAAAACTTTTCCAATACAACTGTATTCTCACACATCTGTTCTTACAACATAAAGTAGGAAAATTAAAAAAAGAAAACATCCTCTGAAATATTTACATTTACTACAAAATCAGAGGTAAAAGATTTCCCTTTTGTGTTTCACATTAATCGATGGGTGAAATTGTAAAAGCACTCACAACGTTTGACAATATGAAAATGGTGATACAATGCATATTTGGTCAGATTACATGATATAGATTGTGCTAGTTTATTTTTCACATGAAACAATGGCATGATTCATCAAAATCTGATGGTGCCTTCGCATCTGTACAAATGGGGACTGTCATGCACTGGAAAATAGATGATTTTTTTGTTGTTTTCCTCAAAACACTGACAGATTAGCATAGAATTTCCCATCAAATGCACGCTAATTGATATCCTCTTGAAAATATAAGCATAGCTAGTTTCAACAAAAGTTGAAATCTGAAAAACCCTGAAACTTGTTTGTAAAGTATAACAATATGGAGAAGGTAGATAATGGAAGATTTGCATGTTAGAGTTCAAATACAAAACTGACTCAACTGGTTTTAAAAAAAAAAAAGAAAAAAGATGCTGCAAAGAAAGGAAACCATTTCCTTACACCGAACGTAAAATGAGCTGAAGTTCGCAGTGACCAGACTTTCTTGGAATTACTGAATGATGACGATTACCACTGGACTAGAAGGAAAACCACTCATATTAAACCACCCTGTCATCTAAAGTTTTCAACAATTACAATACGCACATATTGCTGAAAGTGTTATAGACACTTTTTATACTTTTATGGCGAATCAACCTACAAATGGCTTTGCATGTTTAGTTACGAAATGAAAAAGTACTCTAACATTCAAAAAAAAAAAATTGTTAACTTGTACTAGTCTAAAAGAATTATGGAATTATGAGTAGTATGGATAGAAAGACATGAATACCGCATTATATGGGTTGCAGTGTGCGAGCTTACCTCTGTCTGCACCATGGCTGGTCTTTGAGTGCGCAACATTTTGACGGTCTGGAAGATGTCGACCACTCCTTCATAACGCATTCTCTCCAATACTATACTTAGAGTGATAAATACACCTGTCCTCCCAACACCAGCACTGCACAGAAAATGTGACATTGAGTAATACATTAAATACAATAATGTGAATTCATTCATTTTATTTCACAGCTCTTTGTAAGACTTGACTCTGATTGGTCATTTGAATTATGACTTTTTTGTCCAATGATGACCTGAACTGTAAGCATACAATAGAGTAATTTTGACTCAAACCTATATATTTAATTTCCTTTTCATT
Source organism: Tor tambroides (assembly GCA_021397915.2). Classification (NCBI taxonomy): domain Eukaryota; kingdom Metazoa; phylum Chordata; class Actinopteri; order Cypriniformes; family Cyprinidae; genus Tor; species Tor tambroides. The sequence goes on along the minus strand of JAFVLL020013392.1, from coordinate 41,861 downwards.
TATTTGGTAGATAACCTTGCAATAAAAGAGAACATACAGTCAACCAGTCATTATTGCAAAATAAACCCTGACTTTATTTTGTGTCACTAAACACATAAAAGGAAAGAAAAGATAAAATACATCCTAAATTCCTTAACAGTTATTCTCCTCACCTGCAATGTACAGAGATCGGCCCATCCTGACCAAACTGCTCTTTTGTTTTGTGCACTTGACCAATAAAATCAATGAAGCCTTCACCAGATTTTGGTACGCCCTGCTCTGGCCAGTCCGTGAACTGAAACTGCCGGACTGTTCTGGATTGACCGTCCTAGGAGCAAGAGACATGTCATGAGAGACAGAGAGTGGCAGCATTTCAACCAGAGGTTATATAAACCATTAAATTTTCATGGTAGTTCTATCTAATAAATCATTTCTAATTTGCCAGATAATGAGTTTCAAGCATTATATAATGCAGTAACATTAGTTCTGAATGAAAGGAACAGTAGGAAAATGTATACTCACAATATAAGTTCCCATTACTTTTTCCGAATAAAAAAAAATGACTGTATATTCCATGTTTTCTATGAGCATGGAAAGCTTAAAGGTTTAAATGAGTGCTTGACATACCCTTGCATCTGTGACTTTAAACTCTCGGAGTATATACTGAGGCATGTTGTACTCTGCCATGGGATCCACCACAAAGTACTGATAGCGTGCTGACCTGTCAGATGGCCAGTACTGATGACATTTCTCCTGCATTAGAAAAAAGTTCACACATTCATCAGTTACTATCGTTATTAAGTTTAATGCAGCTGAAATTAAATGTAAATATCAGATGAAAAAGTGAAACTAAATGAAAATGTTGCCTTGCAAACTTAACCAAGTTGAAGCACTAAACATACTAACTGGATCTCAGTTAAAAGTAAAACTAAAACATAAATAGAAATAAAAACAAATTAAACCCAAATAGTCATATTTAAAAAGAACAAAAAAAGACAAAAGCAGATAACAAAATGACTACAAATTAAACTAAAATGAAAATGAAAACTGAAAATAAAAACATAAAATGTGACCCTGGACCACAAAACCTGTCTTAAGTCACTGTGGTATATTTACAGCAATAGCCAAAAATACACTGTATGGGTCAAAATTATTGATTTTTCTTTTACGTCAAAAATCATTAGGACATTAAATAAAGATCGTGTTCCATGAAGATATTTTATAAATTTCCTACTGTAAACATATCAAAACTTAAGTTTTGATTAGTAACATGCATTGCTAAGGACTTCATGTGGACAACTTTAAAGGCGATTTTCTCAATATTTTATTTTTTTTGCACCCTCAGATTCCAGATTTTCAAATAGTTGTATTTCGGCCAGATATTGTCCTATCATAACAAACCATACATCAATGGGAAGCTTAATTATTCAGCTTTCAGATGATATATAAATCTCAATTTTGAAAAATTGACCCTTATGACTGGTTTTGTGGTCCAGGGTCACAAATAGTGTATAAATACTAAAATAACACTGATTGGCAATTAATCACTTCACAATAAACACCACTGTCGTGTATGAGTGTTTGTGAACTAACCCTTCCCATTTCTCTGAGTTTAGTAAGCATAACGACTATAGTAGAATTATGTTCCCAAAGCATTCGCCAATAATCTTCAACTGTTTCAGCCAGCGGCCCCTGAGTCGCAATATACGCCCTCTGTTGCCTAGAGTGATGAGAAGGAAATGAAAACTTCAAGAACTGAGATTTTCACCAGCTTTCTTGCAAATGTTGATATGTGCTTGTTTTGTAGATGTGTTGTTTTTAGTGCTGTCAAACGATTAATCGCGATTAATCGCATCCAAAATAAAAGTTTTTGTTTACATAATATATGTGTGTATACTGTGTATATTTATTATGTATATATAAATACAAACACATGCATGTATATATTTATGAAAAATATGTTATGTTTATATGTTAAATATATTTATATATAATATAAAATATAAGAATATAAATATATACATGTAAATACATGTAAATATTTTCAAAATATTTACTGTATGTGTGTGTATTTATATATACATAATAAATATACAAAGTACACATACATACATTATGTAAACAAAAACTTCTTTTTTGGATGCGATTAATCGCGATTAATCGTTTGACAGCACTAGTTGTTTTATTTTTACTTAAAAAAAGAGAGAGATCGCAATGTACCTGTAGCCATCTATAAAACTGCCATTGACATAGTCTGAGCCCTCCACTCCTCTGATTGGCTGCAGACACACACGTGTGGTCTCATATGGCATGATATTGACCAGTCGGTTTTTGAACTTATTGCACGGAAGGCTGGCACTGACGAATCGAGAGTTATGCGCTTTGGCATTAGCTAACCGCTGAAAAAGGGATACAGAAAAAAGAAATAAGTAAACAACATTTAAATTTTATGAACAGGCACATTACAAAGCAACATACAACTGCCAGCAACAGGAAACAATACAGTATCTTGTTTATTATTTATAAGACGAATGGAACTAATGAAAAAGCTTGAAAAACAGTGTTGTGGACTATTATTTTTGAAATGGATTGTTTTTAATTTTTTCAGTTTTTAATGTTTAATTGATACATTTTCAGTTAATTTGTATTGTTTTAAATTCACGTTACATTTGTGGGAAGTACTGACTTTAAATTCCTGCTCCATCCCGCTGATGTGCTCTGGCGGTTCCGTCTGTGACAGTCTCTGGATGTAAGCGTAAAGATTCCGTGCCGGAACCTCTGTGTTGCCGCAGGAAACAGCCTCCAGCAGTGCATCATAAATAAAGACGTACTGCTCCTCTGTCTGCACCATATAGTTTCGCTGAGATCGCATCAGAGTCACGTGACCATAAATATCTATCGTCTTCTCCTGCTTCACACGCTCCAACATGGCATCAATCACAATGAAGCAGCCCGTTCGGCCCACACCAGCACTGAGAGAGAGAGAGAGAGAGAAAGCTCGCCATAAGCACTCAAATTAGCGTATATTCCAGCATAATGGTTGTATAAAAATTACTGATGTGTGAAAATGATTTTGCAATTTTCTCTCACTGAATAGTTTCATAGAATAAAATCATTAGACATCATCATTTAATTATTGATTATATATTATATTTTAAAATCATTATTTGATTATGATTATTTTTCTCCTCTCTCTTTCTTCTTTTCTCCATGCATTTTACCTCTACTGTTATAAATGCTGGGCTTTTGTTTGGTTATGTTTATAAGAGGTTCAAATGAAAAAGATGAAATAGTAAAAACATTATTTCACTTCTTTAATAGAAAAAAACTCACAAATTACCTATACTGACCCTGTAAAAAAAAAATCAACAAATATTTGAAAAAGGGAACATTCTTCAAATTTATAGTTATGTTGCAAGGAAGTGTTTGTGAGGAATTTAAGCCGTAGATGAAATCCACAGGAAATAGTTTGGGGGAGCTTTCTCTTAGTTTTAAGACATTTAATGTTTGTTTATTTCTCATATGTAGTTTTATGTAATTTATTTTCCCTGTGTCAGTTAATCTGTAAAAACCTTGCATGTATATACTGTAGTAATGGTGCTTTGTTGTGTCTGAGCAAAATAAAACACAGACAAAAACACTCAGACTCCACAAAAAGCATTGAGCGCATCGACAGAGACAAACAATTGAGCTGCAATTCAATTCTGTGTGATATAACACCAATTTTATATAATCAACACAATGATTCGATATGTTCTACAGAGTAAAAGCACATTTCATTGGTACAGAAAGAATCTTAACAAGTTTCTCAGAATCTTTTCTTGTCATGTCTGACTGGATATAAATGTGTTTGCTCAATTCTGTACTAGTTACCTGCAGTGGACCGCAATGGGTCCAGCATCTGGGGGGTTGCAGGCTTTGACCCGTCTGAGGAAGGCCAGGAAGGGAGTGGGGTGTTCAGGTACCCCCTGATCTGGCCATGCTGTAAACTGGAACTGACGAACCTCCCTTTTCTCGCCGCTTCCACTCTGCACATAGAAACGACACAATTCAGCACAGTACAGTACCATATACTAAAATAGACTAGACTAGAATAGAAGATGTCAGAGAATGCTTCTCATCCAAGCAGCAATCTCATTTTATTCAACATATTTCCCATCAAATTTGTATTCTATATTTAGCACACAAAGCACAATAACAGTGATAAATTAAAAAAAAATGTACAGGATGAATTCTTAATAAGAAAAACATGACAAATAATTGAAACTGTTGACAACTACAGCAACAACACCATAAATAAAAGCAGCAAATATCAAAATAACAAATGCGTAATTTTTTAAACTCTTTTGCATGATTTTCTTAAGAAAATCAGACATTGCCAAGGAGTTGAAGATGTCAGAGTGAACATTTCACCTGCAAAACTTTCTGCAAATATCTGCTCTTTAAGAGAAATATGTGTATATAGTTATTATATTTGTTTATTTTCAATATATGTTGTGATTATATACTGTATATGTTGTATTTTAATAATTTATACATTTATATATAAGTAACTTTGCAAGTACATGTCAACTTATTCTACAAACCATAAACTTATCCTTAACCTTCTAGTCTTAATATACTAATATTTTAATAAGGGTTAGTGAACATGTAATTCCAATGTTACTTATATGTACTTTAAATAATGTCACACAGCAAGACTATTTTACTGAATTCAAAAAAACTCCAAAAAAAAAAAGAGTTAAAACGGTGAATAATTTATGGAAATATTTATGGAAAAGTCATAATACCAAATTTTCTCATTCACTCTCTCACAAATGTTAAAAATGTTGTGTTTTATGTTATGACAATGTTGACAACCAGTGAGCCCTATTTCATGAAATTGTCAAGGTTCTAAAAAACCTACGGGTCGACCTTGCCGTTAGGTTACCTTTGGGAGAGTAAAAGAGTGTTTGTACAGGGTGTTTATGTGCTGATCACTGCTGCTTCATTACCTTAAAAAGAGCAAAAGTCCTGACGCAGTAGGTCGCGAGCTCCACCGTGTCCAGTAAATTGACTTGCATCAATCCGTACGTCTCTGTGCCTCTGCTGGGCCAGTACTGATCGCATTTATTCTGCACACAGTTCAGCAGACACTTAGTAAACCTCTCACCGCTGCATGTGTCTCAATGTCAAAGGAGACATTAGAGGAGAGCTGAAGAACCAGCTGAGATCAACACTGACAGTCAGCTGCTCTTCAGCCTGGCTGCTTTCCATCAACAACAGTACTCACATGGCTATGTGTCAGTCCGCTCCCTAGTTCACTAGTATTTACACTACCAAGGGAGTGGGTTGCCTCATTGTCAAAATCATTCCAGTGCACTGAACAGTTCACTCCCTAGAAATCAGCAGAATGCCTTTTAACCTATTTTTGCTAATTCCCACCAAAGAGAACTAGGGAATAGACTGAGACACACCCTTGGAGAGTACATTTCAGCATGCAGTGAGAGTGTGATAACCAGTCAAAAATTCAAGTTACACTTTGGCGAAATGTGTCTCAGAAGTCAGTGAGGGAAAGCGGAAGCGAGAAGAGACAGATCAGAAAAACAGAGAGTGGGTGTAAAAAAGGGATGAGGCAGAGTTAACAAGGAGGAAAGAGGTGAGACACGGAATATCAACCATTCAAGTGAAAAGTGACAGTGGTCTAATTAGCCAAGTGAGACGTCTTGCCTTTGAGAAGAAATACGAAGGCATCTGGAGAGTAATAGACAAACAGCATAAGACTTACTCTACTCCGTAACACCACACAATAGACTCACTGAGAAATATGGAAAATATCAATGCTGTGTTTCATCAAAAAGTTAGTATGGTTAGTATGTGTGTGTGTGTGTGTGTTTTTATGAGTTTGATTAAGTGTCGTAGTGTCTCAGTAGTTCTGTTTCAAAATCCAGTCAGTTGCCTACCTAAACAGCATTTTAAGCATCCTGATGCAAACACTGTTTGAAATTTTAATGTAATAAATTTTAGTTCATCTAACATTTTTGGTGGGCTGCATAAATGCCCATAGCTTTTGAAAATCTGATAAAAAAAAAAGAAAGATATATTGGAGACAAAAATAAGATTTTGACAAGGAATCAGTTGTTCGTGCTGTTCTTGCAAAACCTTTGTAGTTACGTTTCAGTAGTGCATATAATTATCGTATAGACAATATATATATATATATATATATATATATATATATATATATATAGATGAACAATTAGACAAGTACAAATCAAAAATGCTCAGAATGCCAAAAATTTCTGACATGGTTTTGAATTTGTTTTATTATATCCTGTGTGTGGTCAGGAACAGTGAAATCACTCAGTAATAGAGCCCTGCACGGGCCTCAAATTTAGGCCCTAGCCTGGCCCTGGCCCGAGACGCTCAGGCCCTAGCCTGGCCCGTGTCCGACAGCTTATCAGAATTACCGGCCCGAGCCCATCTTTTTTCTCCCTTCGCCCAAAACAGCTTATATTACTGTTTCAGCTATTAAAATAGTTCAGTTTTGTATGTAATGGCAAAGTGATTATATTTAGTTTAGTTTTTTTATTAAGTTAATTTAGAAAAACATTTGGAGCATTTTTTGTTCGTTAAATAAGTTTTGTTTTTTAAAGTAGCTTAACGACCAAGCGGCCAGCGGCAGACAGTGAGCTGATCATAGCCTATGTTTAGCCAATTTAGCCTTCTCAAATCACTTGCCTTGACTTGACTTGCCTAAAATAAAATCTATAGATATAAAATAGTTCAAGCATATAATAATGTTTAAACGTTAAACCTAGATAAATGTGCGCTGTTAGACGCATATCCATTAGTTTGTGCGGAGAGGAGCTAAAGCGCGCTTTGAAGGACATGAAGTCGCCAGCGCGATCACTTGCATTTTTTTCAGTGGAAACAACTTTAATTACGCCGTTATTTTTGCTCATAAAGGTAAGAGTAATACATCATTCGGAACTGTAAAGGGTCTACTTTTATTTGTGTGCACTCACAATATAAACAAAATGTTGTGCTTTTATAAAATAAAGAACACAAACATGATGCGCTTTCTGCCATCTCTGTCTTGAACAGGAGCACTTCAAAAAATTTAACTGAAACTCAGCGAATACATGCCTCACAGACATGACAAATATATCTATAGAAAGCTATAAATTACTACTTAACGAAATAAAACAAATCGAAAACAAAAACTCTTTCATTATAATCATAATCATAATCCAAAGATGCACTTCTCTCTAAAGGCGTGTCTAATGAGGAGATGGCGATTCAGGATTGGCAACTTCATCCTTGCGTCACGGACTCAGAAAACACTATTTTATTAGTAAATAATTCAAATATCTCATTACTAGGCTACACAAATATGACGGTTCAGTACGTACCTCGGTTTTAACGTCACGGTTCGGTATGATTTCGGTACAGCAGGGGGAAAAATTTTACTTTTTTTTTTTTTTATAAACAGTGGTTTACTGAACCACTTTATTGCTCTTTCTTTAAATACATTCAGTTATAGTTTAAATTTTCTTAGTGATAAAAATCTACCTCAGCTTATGCTTAAAACTATAGGGAGCCCTTTTACATTATAAGGTTACAATTAGGCCTAACAACTTAACCCAAACTTAAATTTAATTACTATTTATTTTTAAATAGATGATCAACACTCAGCTTTAAAAAAAATGTATGCAAACATGTAAATTGCACATAATGCAGTTTTTAAATTCATTTATAAATAAAAAAATTGTTAGGCTATTTAATAAAATATATTCAATTACACACTGGCTGTCATAGCATGTTTCATAACAGATCAATTTAAACATACATTAAATAATTAAGACAGGTTTAGTAAAATATAATGAGTATATGGTGTAATATTACGTGAAATGCTCCTCTCTAGACTTCATTTCTCTAGTGAACTAATGAGCTGTGGACACTGATGACTTGCTGAGGTAAATGAAATGCTACGTGACATTATATTTCCACACTGTTTTGTTGATATCTTTCTGCAATCTGCACTGATTCTTCCGTCTTCCACACTGATTGAGCAATTACATGAGGCATGAGATGTTCAGTCATGTTTATTCACGTTAAAACTAGTAGTAAAGAGGAAGGAATGATCGTGTTCACTTGCACTCCGCTCTGCACAAGTCTGCGGCGCGTCACGGCTCAGACACGGGAACCTGAGCTGATCGCGGCCTGATATACCAGCACGTTTCTGAACCGTCCCAGCTCTCCAAGGTGTTTATACAGCAATCTGTCATACCACATCAAAGACTGTCAAAATGCCATTTATTATTTGAATTTTCTGGGGAAAAAAAATAAAAATACTGCATTCGTTCGGTACACATGCGTACCGAACCGAAAGACCCATACCGAAACGGTTCGGTACGAATACGTGTACCGTTACACCCCTACTCATTACTATTTCCCCCTGACACATTCATAGTAATTACTTTTGCTGGGGCAAGAACGCAGAACTCTTCAGCACGCATGCTGCTGCTAGACACTAAACACCGTCGAGCCGCTCTTTTTCCACCAGCACGGCAATTTTTTTTTCATCACTAATTGATGGATGTCTAAAATATAAAAATAAGGAGAAGCCTAAAATGGCCCGCGTCTGAACTATGACATGAAAATTGGCCTGAAACCCGGCCCTAGGGACGTAAAAAAGTCAGGCCCCGTTGGGTCCGGCCTGAAAAATCTACACTCAACTTCACAGAAGACAGATCATGTGAGCTCCACTGACTTCACTCATACTGGTAGTCGACTAGGGTAACCATACAACCATACTCTTTTTTCCTGGACATGTCCTTGCCAGTATTTCAAAATTGCCTAAAATGTTTGGGTTTTTACTTTTCTTTCCTATTGTTTTCATTCTTGGTGAAGGTAATAACTGACAGTTAGTATGACCAAGAGCGTGCATGCATTGTACATAAGTTACCAATCATGCCACTGCCTATAGTAGAAAGCAAGTATGCTTACTAGATTTTGGAACAGAGACTGTGAGTGTTTCTGTCTGGAAATGTATGACTGCACATGACTTTAATGTAGTCTGTATTTGTATGATTTATTGCTCTCACCCTGGATTTCTCCTCAAGTTTGGTGATCATGATGATATTTGCTGTGTGTTGTTCCCACACCATTCTCCAGAAATCACAAAACGTGTCTGGCATGGGGCCCTGGGTGGCGATGTATGCACCTTGTCGGCGGTACCCGTCTATGAAGTTGGCATTGATGTAGTCACCGCCAGGAACACCTGCATAACAAGAGGGAATGACAAAAACTTCATCACTTTCAAACTGACAAGAGAAAAAAAAACGAAATGCTCTTCATAAATTTTAATGGGTGTAAATAAAAGATTGAATTCAGTTCCATTAGTAGCGTGTCAGATCTAATATTTTAAAATGACGAAGCAGCATCAGAGTCTAAATGTTCGAGTCCAGTCTATCTATACTGTCCTATCACATTAAAGGCAAAAATGCCAAAAATTGTAATAAAAAAGTGAAGACACTGCATAAACCAAACAGCTCTAAAATACACAATATAAGGGATATTAGCTGGGGAAAAAATCTTAACTTCTGCAAATGTATAAGAGGTGATCTGAATCACCTTCAAATTAGTATATGTCAGTATTATTTTAGTATTATTTCTATACTATTATTGCGCTTATTAATATTTAGAATTTTAGCTTTTTAAAGTGTTTATTTTTATGTTTTTAGTTATATTTTATGATATTTATTTTTAGTAATTTTGTTATGTGCTTTTTGTCATTTGTTTTTTTTTTAAATATTTCTTTTTAATATTTATGTTTTTGTTTTAGTAATTTTACAACAAACTTATTTTAGTTAGTTGCCAATGTAATTAAGTTGGCAGGATCCAACTAAGTTTTTTATGTTAATCTAATATTACATTTTATTTCAGCTTTATTTCTTGTGCCAAAACAAAATTTGATAGTTTCAGTTTACAATAATAACATTGGTACAGTTATGTGTATATTTAGAGATAACAAACAGCAATGGTGCAAGATGCAATAAAAGTGAATGTGTAATAACCTTCTCTTTGTTGATTTCCCATGATAATACCCCTTTAAAATTAAAAATGTGTTATTTCTCATGAATACAGACACAGAAAAAGCTATATTGGCATACTGAGCACACGAAATCTCACCATCATTGTTGGAAAGTGCTACTCTGGTGTGGTCGTAGGCGATGACGTTGGCATATCTGTTCTTTGGCTTGTTAATCTCAAGGTTAGAATGTTCCCATGAAAACTGCTGCCCTGGATCAATAGACTACAAGAAAGAAGCACACCATGAATTACACATCACACTGGACAAGCCCCATACTGTACCTCACGTATTACAAACATCACATGGCCTATGCATTAAAATCTGTGCTCACACAACAAAAGTACATGAAAAAGAACTCAAAGCATGTTATAGTATGCTGAAAATATGGTGCTAATATACATCATTCATTGGCCAATATGTTTTTAATGTACACCCGTGGGGTGTGAATGTAAGTGCTTTTGAGTGTGAGATCTGACCTCATACTCTTGAGAGAACCTCAGGTTGTCATTGGCTTTCATCCTCTCTATGTGAGCTGGCAGTTCTGAGACAGATACTGGAGGGTGGCTGGTCATGCCTGTCAATCACATCACACAAACACATCAGTTCAGACCCTGAGAACACGGCACGCTGCTGGACTGAGTGCTCTGAGCACTGTGAGAGAATGTTAGTGATCTCATCCATGTTTTAGCACTAGGGTTCATGAGTTAATGTGTTTTGAGGAGAAAACTGCTAAAAGAATATCACCAGAAGTTAAATCCAACGAAACCTCATTTTAGGGTGTTTTCAAAAAGTGAAAAATGCTCAGATAAAGGCATGTTATTCTTCAAATATTTTATGGAGGGGGGGGGGTAGTTTGTGTTGTAGTTGTTTGTACCCATATAGCAAAATCACTGATTCACAACAGGCAAATACAAAATTGGACTCTCCTTCAATCATTTTCTAAATGTTATAATTCTGATGGTTTAGACCAATTTAAACAGAATGGCCACTTGTGAATGGTTGTACTTTTTGTTGGACATTTATATATGTTTAATGTTTATAATAGAAATAACTGATCAATAATTAAAAGCTCACAAAATGTACAATTGTCATGTTTACACTATATGATACACTAGGCATCTATAAACTAAAACAAAAAGTCTCATATTATTTAAACAGAATTGTTTAGAATTTTTATTGTAGTCTGTAGGTTATTGAAAATAAGTTTTTACCTACATACACAAATGTTATATCCAGTGAAGTAGACAGCCTCACAGAAAACTTTATTACAATTCTTTCATGATATATAACTTACTTTTTATTGTGGGAGGGGACTGATCTCCACCCAGACAGATATTCATATCCCACTCTAAAATCTCTATAAATAAAATCTGAACTATACTGAAAGTGCACAGGAGAGGGTATAGATTACAATACAGTCAGAAGTATTAAGCAAGATGAAATAAACAACGAAACAGCTGAATCAGATCAAATTAAACTTAAAGCAGAAATCAATATTGCTGCATTTAGAACATCACTGAGAAGAGTTCATTTCATGTCTGCAATAGTTGCCTGTTCAACAAATTCAAGATCAACATTGATTCAACACTGAATTACTGTAATCTCTAATATATTATGTTTTATTTAAAAACATCTCTGGTATGTCCCCATTCAGAGAGCTAGCTGTAATTGTGTGAGTGTCTGTGTGTAGATCAGTTTTCACCATTATCGTGGGGACTAAATCTTCCCACAAGTAGGGTAAGGAAATATCTTAATAAACACTAAACAATGTCTTATTGAAAATGTAAAAATGCAGAAAGTTTGTGCGAGGGTTTAGAGGTTAGGAGATAGAAAATATTATTTTCTAAATATAAAACAGGGAAGACAATGGAAAGTTCAACATGATTGAAAGTGTGTATGTATGAGTGTTTGCTGGTGTGTGTGAGCTGGTTGTGACGTCAAGAAGGCAGAGAGAGAACAGCTTCACACGCTGCAGCAGGTGTTCACATACACCCCTGTTATGAGCCAAATGAGTTAAGAGGATGAAAAAGCCAAACCGGTTACTGCATAAGTATGAATGGGGTTAAGCAGTCAATATAGACTTCAAAAACCACAACTAACTTGATAACCGTCGATAACCGATGATAGATGCACGCAAACCTAGAAAAGAGACAGCATTGTGTTGATACCGACAGTGTGTGTGTGCATCAAAGTGGCACTGAAAGTTGATTCTTGAGCTCTCTGTACCTGTGCGTGAGTGTGTTTGTGACATGTCTTTTCATCAGTATATTACCAGCCGTTGGGAAGTTGATTCTACGCAGCTCCACTGGGTCAGATGGATGCTGGGAACTCATGGCTTTACTGCTGCTGGGAAAGCTGCACTTCCTGCCCTCCAGCTCTGCCCGCTTCCTGTAACATCACACGCGCAGGAGCATTAAAGCAACACTCACTTAGTAGGAAATAGTTTATATTGCATTTCGGTCATAATTAGATTTAGAGAGAAACATAATACACAGACCTGTCTGGTTTGCTGGTTTGTGCACAGATAAAGCGAGGGAAGAAAAAAGAATTAGGGATAAATAAAATCAGCTTCTGCAAAAGTAAAATATAAAGGATCTATCATTTTTATTCCTTTGCTTATTACTCTCTCATTCTTTTCAATTTTCATTCAAACGAATGAATAACTTAGGCTGATTTGTGAATCGTTCAAGAGATTCATTCAAAAGGACTGACTCTAATGAATGATTCACTCACAAACACCATGGTTTTAAGTTGAACACTACACAAGCAATATCTAGAAGATACAACAAGTTTAGATTTCAGACAAAGTTGCAGAGCTTAGTTAGAAAAATTTATTTTCACCATAGACCTATGATTTAAATGTATCAATTTCCTGTTTTTTTTCATGAATGTGTCACTTAATTTCTTCATCCCTTTGATGTCATTTAATCTACATTCAAATCATCAAATTCTCAATCATTTCTCTGCTCAAATCTCTTTCTCTCTCACCTTTTAAAGAGTAGGATGAGGATGACAATGCTGATAATGAAAATGACCGCCAGAACTGGCCCCACCACCCACAAAAGCCCCTCCTCCTCGTCAACGATTGGCTGTGGCTCAACATCGGAGAACAGCACTGCATCAGAGAATGGACTCGTGGAGTACACGGTCTGTCAATCAAAAATCAAAAACATTGTTCTTACTGTAAGTTTTGCCCCCACATTTTCTGTTGAATGTCACAATTCCTGCTTTAAAAATAAGCAGTGCATCATAATTTCCTTTACTAAATATTTCAAACTGAGCTATGTTCACACAATACGTATTTAACACCGTATATCTAATCACTACATTTTCATAGTGGACCCCAAGTTACTCTAACATGAGAGAGAAAAGAAGGACTTACATTCTGGCCCAGTTCAAGAATAGCCAGCACAAAGCACACATACTCCTGTCCGTTTACAAGCGGCCGGTTTAGGAATGCTCCATACACACGTCCGTCTCCTAGTTTGAATTCAGCTGGAAGATTCTGGAAATGAGCGCTGATGTACGGTTTTGCCTCCGCTTGCCTCCGTAGACGCACAGAGCGACCGGTGCCATTAATCTCCCTCAGCAGCTGGAGAAACCAGAAAACAGACAAGCGCATGACACAAGCTAAGTTAATCACAATAGACACTGCAACTCCCCTGTGTTGAATCAACATGTGCTTTAAACTTTAAACAGCTTTTTCAACAACGACAGTGAACAACTTGATGAAAATTGTACAAAATTACAACATCTGCAACTCAATTATAAAAATTTATTACCTCATCAATGTTCATCTCATCTGGATCACTCCATAAATTCTGGAAGTTTCCTCCTCTCTGCCTCTTCAGGGGAACAACCACAATGTAGAAACCCCTTCCAATAAAAATATGATATTAATTATTATGGGTGAATCTCATATAGAAAAGTCTGGGGTTGCTTTTTGCTCCAAATAAAAAAAAAACTGAATACTGAAAATTCAGATTTTTTGCCATCACAGGAACAAATTACATAAAATATCTATTATTAAAATAATATTAAAACAGGAAACAGTTATTTTAAATTTTATTACCCTATTGAAAAAGAAATATACTAAAATGTAGTTGAAATACATTTATTTCATGTCAGGTATACTACAAATACATTTACATATTTATGCACTTAATAAAAATACCTTGCAATAGTACTTAGTATACTAAACTGGTATACTTGAAGTCTGCTAAATTGGAAAAACTGATTTTGTACTTGATGCACTTTAATTGTGAGGAAGTAGTGCTGAAGTCCAGCTAAAGATATACTGAAGTGTATGTGATTGTGCTAAAGTGGAACTATTGCAAGTATACTTTAGGTACTCTTTAAATATCTTGCATTTAAAGACTTATTATTCAAAGATCATACAATCCTCATCAATAGTGACATTAAAACAAATTTTATGCTTAATATTAAAAAAAAATGTGCATTGTGCACAAGTAGTACTCCAAATAAAGTTTTATCATCGATATGTCAGTAAATATGTTAATATATTTGAACCATACTTGGTATGAAATAAATGTATATTAAATATATTACTTTTTTATTAGGGTAATCTTTCACAATATTATTTTGACTGAAATTTTGATCAAATAAATGCAGACTCTGTGAATTTTTGACTATAGAATTTTGAAACCACAACGGAAATCTGAAAATCTAATTTAGACCTGAACATAAACAGTTAAAAGTCAAATTTGAAGCTATTTTCTCTGGTGTATTCCTGACCTGACATTAGCCTGTCCCTGGACAGTGGGCAGCTGCAGAGTAGCGATGCTCTGAGAGCTGGTCTTGTCCAGCAGCTGGGGTTTCCTAGTCAGCAGGTTTGGAGCTGTCATGGCATCTGCGCGGTGCTGCATGCCTCCAGTGCCATCAGCTTTACTAGTTAACATGAAGGTGTAAAGAGACTGGGGCTTCAGCTTAGTCACCAACTTCTGCCCGAGCCGCCCATCCACCTCCACACTCGCACCATCACCATATGAGATCTGAGAGAGAAGCAGAAAATAGAAAAGCAAATAAATGTAAATTGCACACTTAACCAGCCAAGACTATACTCATCTTGTGGCACACACACATTCGAGGAGGGCAAAGTGAGATTAAGACTGACACCTCAGACACTTGCTAACATGCGCACACTCACACGTTTATACAAACACTGTCATACACAATTCCATCTCAATATGTTGCATGAAGGGTGGCGATGGAGGAACAACACACACACACACCCACATGTTGGTTTTTATACTGAGTTAATGATATCTTCTGTCATCTAAGCCAGTGATTCTCAACCAGGGGTCCGGGGCCCACCAGGGGGACTCAGCACACTTAAAAGGGGGCCACAAGATGGCTTAAAATTGTTTAAAAAAGACAAAACCAGCTTTAAAATAAAAAACAGCAAAAAACTGACATCAGATTTCTTATTTTAATTCATTCTCTCAACAACTGACATTTTTAGATGAAGGATCCCACGGTCGTTAAATTTAGAAGTGTTATTTCTAGACCTGGAAAAGTCATGAATATACACTAAATCTATTTTTGTGTGTGTGTGATGATCAAAATTTTTATTCAGATTTAGTTTCACATCAGAAACGTATATCACGGTTCCAATGAACTATGTACAAATAGATGCCATGAAGCTGTCCACTTGTTAACTAAATCTAAGTTTTTCTAGTTACATTAAGTTCTAAAATATTTTATCATGTAGAAACAACTGAGAAACTGCAATTTTTGAGTAAAAATCTTTTTTTTTTTAAATCTTGAAAAGTGATGTAAATTTCTAGTTTCTAAAAGTGTGAACCCTGAAAAACATTCAGTTCTTGAAACATCTAGAATTACTGAAGTTGTTTTAATTAATTATTTTATGCTAATATATTGCCACTCCTAGTTTGTGTAAATAAAAACATCTGAAAACAAGCAGCTTGTGTAAAGATACAGTGCTTTACAGTACATTTTTAAAATTATAGATAACTTCAAAATGTTTTCAGTATTAATGCATAATTTATGACGTAGAGCAAAGTATTGTCAATTTATATTTACCACAGACAACTGAAAAACTCCTGTTATATAAACCCATTAGTCATCCAGGTTTTGATGTCATGGTGGCTTTTGGAGTCTCTAACCTTTGCACACTTGTAGATTTTCATCAAAACCAGACTCATGCTCTCACACAAACGCAGCAAAGTACTGTATTTCGCAGTACTTACAATAAGAGATTGTGCTTTATTATTGGTGGTTCGTGACTCCCAGGTCAGCAGCACTGAACTCTTCATAGCAGCTTTCACTCTCAAGTTCACAGCAAACACTATTAAAGAGAGAGAACAAAAAAAACAAAACAAGAGATCAACACATCACACATCAATACTTCAGCTCACCTGAGCAGAACCTCTGGCCTCCAGCATTGCTAAAGCATTTATGAAGAACATCAAAGAATCTTTTCAACTGTTTCTACTAAAAACATTTAACACATCAGGCTGTTATCCGTAAAGGGTGCACAGAGCCGCCAGGAGAAAAAAGAGCTAGTAAGTTACTTTTTCTCATAGTGCTGCTGACAAGAATTCATCACTCTTTTCTAAAGGCTCACCTTTACCATAATTGTCTTATGAGATAATGGAGCACTCCACATTCAC
Source organism: Tor tambroides (assembly GCA_021397915.2). Lineage (NCBI taxonomy): Eukaryota > Metazoa > Chordata > Actinopteri > Cypriniformes > Cyprinidae > Tor > Tor tambroides. The sequence continues at coordinate 25,151 of JAFVLL020013392.1, read as the reverse complement.
CTAGATCCATTTACAGAGAGATTCTCACCTTTTATCTACACTTAATGGACGTCACCGAACAAGAAACGCAGACCAACAAAGACAGACAAAAAAATGACCAGACATAAACAGAAAATATCCTTCCAGAGTAATGAAAATGTAGTGGTTTTGTTTAGGAAGGCTTGCCTGACAGTAAAAGTTTGTGTGTGAGGAGGATACACATGAGTCCTACCTTCCTGTGCTGGTTGTGTTTTGATGGATATAGGGAGACTATATGGCCCAGGGCCGTGTTTGCTAAGCACGCACACTCTTGCCACATACTCAGTATTTGGCCTTAGCCCGTTAAGAACCACTGTGGCCTCCGAAATGTCTGATTCCATGGCAATGTCCGTCCCATTACTATAGGTGACAGCGAACCACACACGGTAACCTTGGATCCGGTCATAGTTTTTTGGTCGCTCCCATCTCAGGATCACAGAAGAGGAGTTAATGTCTTCAGCTGTTAAGTTAGCCAAAAGCGGAACGGTTTCCTGTACGCTCACATTTAAAGCATCTGTTGTCCCTGAGGCTGTTACCATGTCATCTGTGGTTGTTTGCACCACGTTTGGTATTAAAAGTGTGACCTGAGCGCTTGAACCGTAACCCCAGATGGTACGGGCCGCGAGACGGAAAACGTATAGCACCCCTGCGCTCAAAGATGGGACAGTGTAGGTGCGCTCCTCAGCGTTTAGCTCTTGCACCATGAAGGAGTCTGAGGTTGGGTCAGCCTGGCCATATGAGAGCCTGTAGCCCAGCACAGGGGACAGACCAGCAGGGGGAGGCTGCCATTTCAGCAGGGCAGCGCCATCTTCCGATGGCGCAACTGTAAGCAGGGGCATACCTGGCACTGTGGAGTAAAAAATAACACTGTAGATCAACACTACATATGTAGCACTGCAGCTAAGATATGGGTAGGGTTAAGTGATATACTTGATTTCGTGGTTACTTCAATGATTAGTTCACCCAAAAATGAAAATGAAAAGACCTTCTTGTGCAATACACAAAATAAGAAAGTTTCAATTTTCTTTTCCATGGAATTACAATGAACAGGGACTATAGATTTCAACCTTTAAAAATGACTCAATGAAATCCCCAGAAGAATGAATTCACTGGAAATCTTGACATTCACCATAGCGTTAATAAGAGAAGTACTCTTTTGAGTGAATTGTTTGATCCTGTCACTAATTGGTTGAATCAAAATGTCACAGACTCAATATCTAGTGATATTCACTACAAATCTTGACATCCACCATCTTTTTTAAGTGAATAGAAGTAGTGTGATTTGTTAACACATTTTTCTTATCAGTGAATTATTTGATCTGGTTCACAATATTCGGCCATAAATCAGTCAAAATGTTTTGTTTATTGATCCAAAAGTTGAACTCACACCTTATTCAAAAAGTTGAAATAATCTGATTTGTTGGAAAATAATTCTTAGTCAGATCTTTTCAGTGAATCATTTGATCTGGCTCACAAACTTGGCCCGAATGATTCATTTATACATCGAAGACCTAATAATTCGAAAAGCTGAACTCATTCAGTGATATTCACTCTTGACATTCACCATTTCTGTCCGTGGCACATTTTTTATGTTAATAGAAGTAGTCTGATTTGTTGGAAAATAATTATTTTGATTCTTTCATTGAATCATTTGATCCAGTTCAATGAATGATTTATTTATGAATCGAAAAAAGTTGAACTCACAGCTTACAATTCCAAAAAATTAACTCAATATCCAGTTGCAGTGATTGTGTAGAAGTGCAGAAGAGCAATCCTCAAATTGGCTCCCTTAGTGTTCTATGGAAAAAACCGTCATGCAGGTTTGGAATTATATTTTCATTTTTGGGTGATCTTTCTCTTTAACATTGAGATAAACATAAAAACAAGTGTATATACTAATGCATCAGCCTGTATGTATGTTGGAGTGTGTACACACATGATGGTTTAGTTCTGATGACTGTAGGTTTGCTGCGAGCTCCATCGCCTTTTGAGTTGAATGCAGCCACAGTCACAGAGTATTCCGTGTTCGGCCATAAATCAGTCAAAATTAGGTCCTAATAAACAAATATACATTTTACCATAACACTAATTAAACAAAAAGAAAAAAAAAATCAAAGAAACCAAATGTTCTGTAATACTGCACCACATAATCTGTATTCATATCAGAGACTGAGTAAGGAGGAAGGCAAGGAATTGTTGCAAAATTAATGGAAGAAATCGCAATGCTCCATATGGCGGCGAACGGATGTCAAGCTTCTCAGTTAACATTTTGATTGAGACACTGTCCATTTTACTTTAGTACAGTATGTGCAAACACATTAGCTGGACTGGCAGGAGTTTTTTTTTTTTTTTACTGTGATTTGAGCTAAAGAAGAAACTTTTTTATATCATTGATATCTTAATGATTTGATTTGACTCTTGACAAAAAGACTGCATTTTTTATCCACTCAGGTATATTTCTATTCATGCCTACTGCCTAGATAAAACAAAAGCTGCCTGAAGGCATAACCAAGATAGCCGCAAAGTGAATTGATTTGGCTCAAAGGGACTTTGATTCACGTAAATATATGCATTCAAATTCTGGGTCATATTCAAAGTAGATATACTCACATATTGTTTTGAGTCGTTCTGTGGCTGTTTACAAAAACAAGACATGAATAGTTAAAATTGATGCGAATGCCAAGATGTAATATGATTATTCGCAACAACACAATGAATAAAGGTCTATTGAGAATAAATAGTGTGAAAGGTTCACTGGGACAATTACACGGTGGTTTTAAGGCTCTTAGTTTTTGAGATAGTTATCAGAGGTTCTGTCTCAGCATGCGGATAATGAGCAGATACTGATGTTATCTGATGATTTAGGCTAAATTAAAGTCTATTTAGAAAGCATTAGCTGAGCTGAGAAGCCTAATTACTGACAAACAAACAACTCGATCAGATCAAGTGATAGCTAGGATCTGCATCATATTTCTAATATATGTGAGTGATTCTTCAATTAGCAGCACTACTTGAAACCTTGAAAAAGAAAAACATCTTCAAACTGTTTCAACTATCACATTATCACATGTACTTGATCAAGTTCATTTTGATATTAAATACTTATTAACACAACAATTAGCTAGCAGTAAATTATACATTTAATAATGAATTAATAAATATGAATAAAAATGTTCAATGTTTATAGATTAAAACGTTCAAATACTGGCTGGTTCGGTAATGACATCCTGTAAAAATACTCTCAGATAAGATGTAATCTCAATAATAACTTCTGATCTTCCAAATGTCACTTTACTCTCATATCACTATTCATTTTCATAATAGCAAACCTATAGTTGCCTTGATGAATTTATTGACTGAATGAGGCTGTTTGTATGTGAATGAAAAAAATTTAAACTGACAAAAAATAGTGTTAGGTAGGACAATCTTTAAGACAATAATATTTGAAACAAGACAACTGTAATACACTGATAATCACCAAAAATAGGTGGTGATGAGAAAGTCACATGATGGACCAACGCTCATCACAAACAGCTTTTCCACAAGCTGAGAAAGAAAATACTAACATAGAAGATGCGCAATGTCACTTCGTCTTTTCTTTTAATGTTTGATTGACATTGAGACAGATCTACTGTATATTAAGACCAACTGTAATGCATGGATCTAATATAATGTTACACATCAGATTTTTTCCCCAACCATTAACTAAACATTCATGTAAGACATAACAGATTATGTTTGTGTGAATCTCACCACTAAACATTTCACTATAATGTACATTATAGATACGCTTTGCAAATGTCAGTCAGCGCGATCATTTTATTGTCATCAGCATGGATTTGAAAAATCCTATTTCACTGTTTTGGACTTATGTCATTGAGAATTCGATATGGATATTCAAAAAGCAGGAATGCTTCGCTTTGCAAAAAATTGACCAACAACTTTTGGTGAGAAGCAGCAGCAGTCATCCAGAAGTGAGCATTAAAAAAGGTACTCCTCTCAGAAAACATACAAATAAAGATCATTTTAGCTTTTTAATTACTATTTGGAGCAATGGGATCGCTAGAAGACAGCTTAATGAACTAATTTTTGTGAAAACCTCAAATTTGACCATAACTGACATTTTTCACTTCTTTTGCCTGTAGCTCAAAATTAGACCATGCGCATTCCGACTCATTTTGCCAGCACGGGTCACATATTGGTGTTAAAAGAGTGAATATTGAGAGTCTTTGAAATTTGACATTAAATTATTCTGTTTATCAAAGTGAGAACAACTCAACAAAAATAAACACCCCATTTCTAAAGACGGGTTGCAGCAATACTGACTGAGAAGTGTATTTATGTGTATGTGTGTGTGTCAGTGAGGTGAAGTCTCCTACCTGCGGGTCTCTCAGTAGGAGTTCCCTAATTCTGGGTGAGACTGTTCTCTCCCCTGCTGTTCGTCTGGCGTATGTCACCTGGTAACCACGAATCTTTCCATGCTGTCGCTCAGCAACTGGAGGTTTCCATGACACTCTGGCAGAGGTGGCGTTTAAGACCACCACATCCACACCCCGTGGCGGTGCACTGGGCACTAAAGGGGCATTTTAGTAAAGGACATGTAATCACAGCTGAACATTCCTTCCTGCTCACAGGAGGAGGACGGAAAAGGTGAGGAAAAGAGGTGTGGCAATTCGTTGACTTTTGCCTTGGATAGGGATCTGACCATGTTTTCACCAGGGTGACAAAAATGCAACTGTCGACACAGACGGAAAAATCCTTCAAGAAAGAGGAGCTTGGGGGAAGTCAGGAATAATGCAAGCACTTGTTTCAGCATAAGGCAAATGTTGAGAGGACAAGTGTGCCTTTGGTAGATGAAGGAAAGGGAGGCTTAGCTTGAGGTCATGGGTCAAATTAAGGCACCGTCATATAGACATACCGTCTTCTTCTGTGCGGATCAATATCGGTAGGCTCTCAGGCCCTTGACCTGTGTCAATGTGGGCAGCAACTGACACAGAGTACAGGGTCCCTTTCTTCAGCCCCTCTATCCGATACCGGAAACAGTTAGATGGGATGTCCGAGATCCTCTGTACGGGGTCTTTCTCCAGTTCCACTGCCACATATCGGATGGAGTATCCTGTTATGCCTGCGTTTTCATCTGTCAGGGGTGGAGCCCAGCTGAGCAATAGACTTGTGGAGGAGGGGCTTATGCATGTGACTTCCTGGGGAGGGGGTATGGACTCTGATTGGGTGGTTAGAGAAGTGGGTGGGTTTAATTGTGTGTGTTGTGTCAGCAGAGGTTAGTTTTAGTGTTGTCATGGATGATAATGCGTGAAAATGAAATGAAATAAGAGATAAAGACAAAAAATAGACAAAACAGACGTAAAATGTTGTGGTACTGTCACAGACAGGTTAAAAAAAGACATCAAACTGCAAAAGATCATCCACAAATGGTGAACTGAAATAAAAAAGAAACATATTCAACATAAAACTTACTTGCTTGACTCCATCTTTCCAGATCCTTTTTATTTGAGTGTCTCATGAGCTTACCTGCCGTTTACACTTAACTCATCCAATGAATAGAATAGACTGGAACAATATCATGCTAGTCAGAGGAAAGTCCTCTTTCTCATTTTATTTTTTCTTTTATAGGCAAAAGCTAAGTACACCACTCTACACCAGTATATAAGTTTCAGTGGCAATAACGAATAAAGCCCCGTTCACACCAAGAATGATAACTATAAAGATAACGACATTAGTGTCCACACCAGCAGACAATCGTCTGTTTATTCTAAGCGCAGGCTCGTCTGCCGCTTTAAACTCTCAAGCCCGTTATAGCAGGATGGATTCTGATTGGGTGTCAATATTTTTATTGTTCATCAGCTGAAAGAAAATCATTCTGAAAGTGATTACAACGATATCGTTTCTCTGTGCCTTTATCGTTATATTTCTGCCAGGACCACTATCGTCAAAATGATAGATACTTAGCATAAAGTTTTGTTTGGCAGTATGGTTCTGTTCTGTGCAAAATCTTCCTGCTCATCAATAATAGCAGCAATAATAACCCCCTATAGGGTAAACAGAACAGAACAAAACAGATATCATTAATGTACTTAATGATATTTAAGTGTAACATTATTCAAGATAAAGGAGTCTGATTCAGCAAGGAATATCAGAAAGCCAAGTCCTGACTGTGCGAAAGGAGGAGCTGGGGATGGAGGAGGGTAATTTGCTCCTGAGCAAGCGGAAAAAGCTGCTGATTAATACTGAATAGAGCTTATATAGGAATGCCGCGATAGGTGTCATATTCCTATAGGTAGATGTGATCAGCTGAGAATCAGCTGATGCAAGCTTGACTCACGTGACCTGCCAGAGCTAACGCTAACGCTTAATTTGTGGTGTGGACTCTACTGTTCTTTAATACTGAGAACGATTTTTAGAACTATATATTTATCGTTATCTTTATAGTTATCGTTCTTGGTGTGAACAGACATTAAAGGGCCGGTCACGCTATACTTTTCTTTCCATTGACTTCCATCCATGTGCATGCAAATGCGAAAGGGTGGAAACGCTGCTTCCCAAAGTTCAAGTTTGGTGAACTCAGACCTGCAAATATGTATCTTGTGAAACCGTATTACCTTAGCTGAAGTAAAAGAACATAAATTTAAAACTGCAACACTGCCAGAAAGTTTATGTTTTTACATTTTGGATAGGTGTACATATTTGTTAGGTGTTGAATTTAAGTTTTTAAAAAGACACTGCAGAGCATGACGTCATATCACGACCGCTGCTGCGTCCAAAGAAATTTCGCATTCTAAAAATATAGTGTGGCCGTGGCTTTAAGCTTATCATATTCTATGTGTGTGTGTGTGTGTGTGTGTATGTGTAGGTGTCAGCATATCAAATGTCAAGTTAATTTGCGGTCTGATGCACGAGTTTCCACTTCCTGTTCAAAAGAAATCTTCTAAGAGCCACAAGGGCTTCTTCTTAAAGTCAGTGTGAGGTTCTAATGAACACTTGTCCTAATTTTACAGACATATCTACACCTGTTTGACACTTCCTGTTTGCACCAGTGCAACATTTATTTTTATCAGGACACTCTGTACTTGCGTAAACAGCACTTACTATTTGTGTCAATGTAATATTTACATTGATCAATTGGAAGTTTTTTCTTTACTGTACATTTATCAGATTTTTTGATATCTTTCTAGACATTTAATTCCTAACTCTCTAAATAGTTTCAGTTGGCAAAAGTGTCAAGTTCAGTTGGTTTCAGTGTCAAATGTTAAAAAGGTGCCTTTTTTCAAGATTCTTTGATGAATAAAAAGCTCAAAAGAACAACATTTATTTGAAACAAATATTATAAATGTCTTTACTGTCACTTTTGATCAATTTAATTCATAATTTCCAGATAAAAGCATTGTCTTAAAAAAAAACCCAAACATTTGAATGGTAGCATAAATAATCTGATTGTAAAAATTAATGATACTGATGGTTATATACTGTACTGTATGTGAAATTACATTTGCCACTTAAATAGCTTTAATATCATTAGCAACTTTTACTTAGTTTACTCATACTTTAGCTAACTAAATTTAAATAGGGGATGTTTGACTGTAGACTGAATACTTATATTCAACTAAATTGAATAAAAAAGCCTGTAATTTGGGAAGCTACAGTTTCTAGCTTCCCAACACCAGTTTGGAACATGTTGAAAAGACAAAGCTGAATTAAGCTGAAAAATTTAGCTGGTTAAGCTGCTCAACCATTATGATCTTTATAGTGAAGCCGACTGAGCTGATTAAAGGACATCTTGCTGGTCAAATTAGTTAAGAAGCCTGCCAGCACACCATCATTTAAAACACATAGCTTGGTGTTTTTAGCAAGGAGAAAGGTGTCCGTGTCTGTTTTTTTATAAAAGCTTTACACAGAACATACGTGTTTGTGGAGTCTGAACGGTGATTTCACTGGTGAATGCCCCCAGGCCGTGTTTGCTGCGTGCTGCTAGTTGAAATATGTAGGTGGAAAACGGCTTCAGATTCTTCAGCAGATAACTAGAGCTTGGATCAAATGATATTTTCTGAAAGACAGAGGTTTAAAGTAATTAGCATTAATCCAGACCCTACAAAGTGAAAACATTTCATATGTGTGTGTCTGTGTGTGTACCTGCTCTGGCTGGTCTCCAAGCCTGTAAATGAGCTCATAACCAGTGATGGCATCTGTACCACTGTGAGCAGGAGGGATCCACGACAGAAGAATGCTGGTCTCTGATTTCACCTCTGCCTTCAGTTCTGTGGGCTGGGATGGGACTAGAAACAAGAGGAGGCAGAAAGATGATGCTTTTAGAGAATGATGCAACTGAAACAAAATAGGCTGCAATATTAGAATCTACAAAATAATCCCAACTTCACATTCTGCACACCTCCTGTCTTGGCAATGATGTGCAGATCGCTGGAAAGAGGTCCATCTCCCACTGCAGTGAAGGCGAGAACTCTAATATAATAGGTTTTGTTCGGTGTCAGGTCTCGTATGTTCAAAAAATTAGCCCCTCGAACCATTTCCTTCTCCCATTGGCTCACAGACAGTGACGAATCTGAGGTGTAATACACCCTGTAACCAACCACCTGACCGTTGGCTTCCTCTGGCTCCTCCCACTGCACCATCGCTGTGGAACCACTCAGCATACGACCTCTGACGCGACGAGGAGGGGAACTTGGTGCCTGTTCGTCAGCAGCTCACGGTCTGACTCCGGGTGGCCCACGGCACCTGACCACCGCCACGACCTCGGAAATGGTAATGCGAGTAGGCTGAGTCCACCCACGCTGTAACGAGTTGTTGCTATGGCATCAATTTCTTTAAAGGGGTCGGTGGAGGAGGCGGGACGATACTGAATGATGTAGTAAGATACAGGAAGTGGATTCCCACTGTCCCACATTAGAGTAATGCTGGTGGCAGATCGCTCCATGATAACCGGAGCTCCTGGAGGATTGGGAAGGGCTAAGGAGGAGGAAATGGATAAATTAGGGACATTTATTTAAAATATTAAATAAATATTCGCTTAATATTGTGTGCTGTGTAATATTTAAGTGAAAATTGTTAAAAAGTTTAACTTTACACTTCTATAAAATAGAAAACAGTTATTTTAACTTGTAATGATTCACAATATAACTGTTTTACTGTATTTAAAAATCAAATAAAAGCAGCCATGGTGAACATATGAGACTTCTTTCAAAAACTACATTTAAGAATTTTTTTTTTATCATTTTCATTGAGTATCATCATTACATATGGTATAGCATTTAAGGCTTCACAGACCTAATGTGAAGGTTGTTCCAGAATGTAGAAATTACACCTCCTAAAAAGCTATTTTTGGCCAAATTCAAAAGCAGAAATGCATTTTTTCTCACAGGGAAGGCAATCTCAATGCATTGAAACCAGCTCAAACAAATATTAAGACGGTGAAGGAAGTGAGACAAATGTTGATTTTGTGTGCACCCAGAGTGAGTTGCTGCCTATGAAGAATGTTCCAAGTCGTTGACTTATGAGGTCATATTTCAGTTAGCCAGGCATTAGACAGCAAGCCAGCTCACTAGGCTTTGGAACAACCATCAGCCACCCTGCTTCCTAAATACTGGCTCTGCCCATGGAACATATTGTTTAACTAAAAGCTTTTTCTTTCTTTAATAACATCAAACATCTTCAAAGAGCCTTTTAAATATCACTCCTGCGTACCTTTAACTGTGATCTGGGCAACAGTTTCAATAACTCCGAGAGTCGACATGGCCACACACGTGTAGTTGGCAGACTGGCGTACATCTGTGAGCTCTAAAACATTCCGCCCAATAGGCATGTCATCTTCTGGAGTCAAATCCTCTGCTCCCAGCATCCATTTGACATATGGCATGGGAACGCCCACTGCCTGACAGGAGATATTCACACTTCCTCCCGGCATGATCTCATAATCCATCGGTGGCACTGAGAAGCGAGGAGGGATGCGACGCACTGAGGGTGTGAAAGACAGTGAGCCATTTATTAACTCATGCTAAAGACATTATTAATGCTACAGAGAGCACTGCGTCTAATACGATACGCCCTCAAGATGTTGTATGCTGCAGGTTATCAATCTGTGTTGTAGTGAAGAGTGGGATAAGATGTGGCTGTGCCTCGTCTTTAATGTCCCAGATTATGCATAATTTTTGTGACTGGCCATATAATTAGAAAGGACCCATCAAACGCAGCTGCCTGTGAACACATGAGAAAAGTCCTACACATTTTTTTTTTAAGCTAAATACTGATTTTGGCATGTCAAAGTACACACTGTACATTGTACATTGTAAAGCAAATTTATCCAGGCTTAAAAATATATTTCCTACAAGTTGGTGAATTGATAGAGTACGAAACAAGGTAAAATTTGTTAAGAATTAGCCATGAAGAATTTGTCATTTAAATGTAATTAAATATTAAAAAACGAAAGAAAGAAAAAAGTTGATTTGAAAATAAAAGTAAAAAACACTGGCTTTTACTGGCTGCTTTATGAAAATGCTAATAATATGCAGCAAAATAAAACATTAGTAAATTGTATTCTAAATCATATTCATATTAAACAGAATATATTCCATAAAACATGTTTTTGGATGTGAGGGTCTGAGACTTAGGTTAGAGTAAGAAACAGAGCATTGGTTGGAGAGGAAGAACACTTACCATCTCTTAACTCTATAGAAGAGTCCAGCAGTGAGAAATGAGCATAGAAAAAACAAATAATGACAACATATCTAAGGTAAGAGGAGATGATCTAAGAAGAATCAGACAGATCAGACTACATTATTCATAAAAATGTGTTATTTACAGGTTTTATTTTCTAATTCTACAGCACTCTAATAAGTAACACAAAGCTGTACCTCTGACATAAAGGTTAGCTGGTGCTGAGTAGCGTGTTCCTTCGCTGTTGGTCGCGACACACTCGTATTTACCCTGATCGGTTTCTTCACTCTGATCAATCTGAAGTGCACCTGGATACATATGCACATATAAAGGCATTTACATTTACAACATGACGATACACTTTGTCACCAGCCTAGTACTTTGGGAGAAATGTTCTGGGTTGTGTACAAGTTAAGCTCTATTGACAGGCATATACTTTTTTCATATACAATTTTACAAAGTTAGTAAGCAATTCTATCATGCTAGTGTATACAACAATTTCTACTATATGTATGCATTTTACAGTTTATCCCGGCACAATACATTCCCTCTTTTCTGTGGAACAGCATGTCACAGATGCTTTACATAGAGCTTAATTTGTACTGAACCTGTAACATTTTGTTAACTGTAACTCAGACATGACAACACCACACAAACTGGTTTGCATCTAAATATCAGCATAAAATGACAGAGTTAAAGAGTATAACAATCACTGCAGTTTTAAAAACTTCTTTTCAAGAATAAATTAAACCAAATATTGCTTTAATATCTCAAAACAATCAAACCAGTGACCTTGCCGAAGAGAAAAAGAAAAGCAGTCAGCCTCTTTCAACAATGTTATTTAAATATTAATAGTTAGATAGAGACGCAAACAGACAGAAATGACTCCAAGAGACACAGACTGTTGCACTGCATGTAGAGCAGATTCTGAAAAGGCTTCATTAAAAAGACAAGATATAAATAAAAAATAGCCTGATTTATGATCCAAGTAGAAATTTCTAGCTGAAAAATGAAATGGTGTTTAATTAGAGGGAGAAAGAAGTGAACAGATCCACAGAGGGATCAGAAGAGCATGAGAAAAACAGCGAAAGCAGGGGAAAAAAATGCTTCAATTTGTGCAAAGCAACAGTGTTTCACTAAAACGTCAGTATTCTCTGTAATGTTAGTGACAGCAAAACATGTCACTGAAATTGCTAACTTAATGATCTACATTTCACAATACAAGATAATATAAGATGATTTAGCCAGTCTCATCTCTATTTAGCTGGAAAACACAAGCCATCTCTCATATCTGTTCCTCAACAACAAATTATAGCATATATATCATATTTTTTCCTTTCACGCAATGGAGCGACCATTCTAGACTGGAGGGGGAATAAAAGTTGATTTTTGTGGCTTTTAGTCCTAGCTGTTAGCTTTGAAGCCATCTAAACTCTATAGTGCACTTTTATGTAATATACACATTTAAAATTTATAGCCTTAATGGGGACAACAGACCAAAAACTATAGATGACTCATCTATCAATTTTTTATCCAATAATATGCTCTGGAATGCGAATGTCCCTCCTCCTAATATAACCTACGTAGGTTTTAGGGATGAGCCTTTCAATAAGTCCTGCCTAAGCTTCCTGTTTCAAAAAGTAATACGACCACAAGAAAGAAAACCACTAAAGGAAATCCTCTTTAAATGATTTTTTATCAGCTCACAAAATTAATGTCTATTTGATTTTAATTTACTATGAAAATAACACATTGAGACAAGATCTGTGTAAAGGGGAGGAAGTTTTATCATGGTGACAGAACATTAATCATGATAAACACAGTCTCTGAAAATGACACGGTTAGTCAAACAGAGAGAAAGAGAGAGAGAGAGAGATGAAAAGAGAGGAAGGGAAGGGGAAGAGGAAGAAAGAAAGAAAGAAAGAAAGAAAGAGAGCGGTAAGGCGAGGATAGATGTGGTGGGTTGCTTTAGTCTCTTACCTCGGATAGGTGTACCCCCTGGATGTGTGAGAATGAAAGCAGATGGGAGATTAAAGAGAAGAGGAGTTAGTGCAGCGAGGGAGAATGAGAAAAAGACAGAGTGACAGAGAGAGAGAGAGAGAGCGAAAAAGATACAGAGAAAGAAAACAGAAAGATAGAGGGATATAGTAGAAACAGCAAAAAAATAGAGTGCAAGAAAAAGAGAAAAAGGGGAGGAGGGCGACTCTTCATGTCTTAAGTGCAAAGTGTATGTTGGGTTTTTATGAGATGACAAAAGAGGTTGTCTTAACTGAACAGAAAAGAAAATTTTCCGTCATTTGGCACATTTTTTAAATATTTACATTTATAAATATTCAGATTTGTATTTTAATCATATATATATATATATATATATATATATATATAATTAAAAAATAATTAATTTAATTTTTCTCAAACATAAGGCATCTGGTCTATTATGTATCCCTGTTTCAGAAACCCTTTTTAGGCATTCTCATACTCAGGGGTGTACACAACTGGTACGCAGGTCCGCATGCGTGACCAAAATTAAAAATGCACTGTGTAAATATGTTCAGACAGTGCATTTGCGTACCGACCAAGCGGCAACCTCCCGCTCCCTCTAGTGAAACCAACACGGAAGTGATTAAAACTGCAATTCATCGACTAGCCGCTGGAGGCTGGCTCCAAAAGGGAGTCAATCACATTGACTCTCCATGTTAAAATGCCCAACTTTACAGTAGAAAAAAACATGTTTACAGCCTGGTACAAAAATTTATTTTGGTCTATATAGCTAATTTTGCCCTTCGTGACAACTGTGAGGGGGGTGAATTTTTTTATAACTCATCCATTTAAATTATATTAAGCCTTGAGTGCAGTAAGGGCCGTGGCCACTTGAGTGACAGGTTGATTGACGTTGCTGTCTCTATCACTTCATCTGTTAGCCGTCGTTACCTCGACTAGCTGAACGGCATCTCTGCCGTGTTTCTGCTTTTGTTTTATACAGTCTATGGCTTTTTTCGTTATTATTTCTTAAAATTATCTAATAAAATGGCTTGTTGTGCGGTTAATTGTACTAACAGACCGTCCAAGTCTAGGCTCCATTTTTTCCGGTGAGTGATATTGTAATGTAATTTTATTTATTAATTTATTTATTCTTTATAATTTTATTTAAAACTTAACTACACTCCAGAATCCGACAGACTGTGATTGGCTGTAACGTTAGGCCTGTAATTAACGTTACTTTTTTTTTTTTTTTTTTTTTTTTATTAATGCCAAGGCACCAAAGAAAAAAGTACAGAAAATATCAACATTATGCACAAAGAGATGACATTACATGCAAAGCACCATTTCTAGACGTATGTAACAATAAGCAAATAATACAAAACAAAGCTCCAACAAAATATACCAAAAAGACCAAATAAATTAACCGTTTCAATAGCTTCAAGATTCTTGGAAGACGAAACAGCCTGGATATACTGTTGAACCTCCCCTCCAAAAACAACAAATAAAGGACTTTGATGAGTGAATCCACTGCGGCGAACACGAAACTCTGCAAGAAGCAACAACAGGCCAACAACAAAATATTCGCCAATTCTATCCCTTTGCATGCCAAAGAAGCCAAACAGCACATCCTTGAAAAGCTAGGAGAAACCCTGAAGCACACCGCGACCGACAACACTAGAGAACTCAATCCAAAATAGCTGCGCGTGAGGACAATCCCAGAAGACATGCACATCAGCCTCACCAGGGTCACCACAAAAAACACAGCCTGTATCTATATCCGATTTGAACCCTCCCAAAAACACCCCAGTTGGGCAAAATCTGTGTAACAATTTGAATGAGATGTCTCTAACCTTGTTAGTTATTATGTATTTCGAAGACAGAGTCCATACTTTTTTCCAGTCAATATGATCAACAACATTCTTCCAATAAGACACCACATATGGAGTTGTTACAAGCTCCTTTTGAAAAAGCGATCTAATCTTATAGTTACGTAATGAAGGATGTGACGAAAAGCATAGTTTTCCTACTGGGATTTCAAATGGGTCTAAAGAAATAGGTAATAAGTACTGGGTGATCTAACAGAGCCCCTTAAAAGCATGACAACTCCTTTAGGAATAGCGTCCATGACGATGGAGAATTCTTTAGGAGTTACTGGGAAATCAAATTTACATAAAAATTCTTTGTGAGAAACTATCAAAATGTTTTTCTCAAACCAATTACTAAAAAACAAAGATTTCCTCTTATATACCACGTCTTGATTGTTCCAAATGAAGTACCGGTGAGGGGAGAAATTGTGCTTAACGATTAATGACCATGCAAGTAATGACTGTTTATGAAATTTAGATAAATTGTAAGGGATTCTAGCAATATTATAATTACAGATCAATAAGAAAGGGAGACCACCTAATTTGGAAAATAAGTAATTGGGGATAAAATTCCAAACTGAATTTGGATTACACAAAAACTAATTTTGAAAGTGTTGTTCAAAGAGGAGAAATCAAGGAAATTCAACCCACTATACTCATACGTGTTCATTATTACAGACTTCCTTACATAATGGATTTTGTTTTTCCAAACAAAATTAAACAGGATTTTATCAACTGATTTACAAATTTTGTTGTCCACATATAGAGAGCGTGCAGCATATGTAAGTCTGGAGATGCCCTCCGCCTTAGTCAGTAGTACTCTGCCTCTTAAGGTCAAGTCTCTCTGCAACATGTGTTAAATCTTCTTTGGGCTTTTATTATAATTGGGTCAAAGTTCAAGGGACATCTTTTATTTTGATTTTTAGTTATCACAATACCTAAGTATGTAATTTCAGATTTAAACTGGAATATTAAAAATAGTGGGTGCTGTACAATTTTTAATGGACATTAATTCACATTTACCTATGTTTAGATTAAGACCCAAAGCTTTAGAGAAAAGTTTTATATAATTAATTGCTATAGGGATTTGGGAAGCATCTCTTAAAAATAAGGTGGTGTCATCTGCTAATTGACTCATAAATATTTCTCGATCTGCTATATGGATACCCCGAATACCGCTTTCACATACAAATGTTGACAGTAGCTGCACACAAAGAAGAAATAAATAGGGAGAAATGGGACACCCTTGTCTCACTCCTCTGGACAAACTAAACCTTGGTGAAGTGCCATTCTTTAATTTAATCGAAGCACTTCCATTATTGTAAAGGGTTTTAATTACTCTGCAGAACATATCCCCAAAACCGAATTTTTCTAAAGAATTAATAATAAATTGGTGCTCTAAGGAATCGAAAGCCTTATAGAAATCTAAGAAAAGAATGAAGCTGTCTTCCTGAATCAAGTCTGAATAATCTAATAAATCAAGAATCAACCTTATATTGTTAACAATGTGTCTTTTGTTCAAAAAACCAGATTGTGTCTCATCTATTACAGAACCCAATACGTATTTTAATCTTTTAGCAAATATAATAGTTAAAATTTTATAATCACTGTTAAGCAAAGAAACGGGACGCCAATTGTCAATTAAAAGTAAATCTTTTTTAGGTTTCGGAATTAAAGTAATTAAACCTTGAGTGAGAGTCGGGGGGAGAGCCTCATTCTGTATGCTTTCTTCAAAAACCTTAAGTAAAAAAGGAGACAGTTCTTTAGAGAACTGTTTATAGAACTCTGCGGTAAGCCCGTCCGTTCCGGGAGATTTATTGTTTTTAAGTTCTAGAATTGAGTTACTAACTTCAGATAAAGTAATTTCACTATCACAAAGATTTCTGTCATCTCTTGAAATAGTCTTACAATTTTTAACAGACTCCAGAAAAGTACGGGCTGCCTCTTCAGAATACTTTTTTTTATACAGTTTACTGTAAAATTTAGAACACAATTGGGAATGGATTGAGGATTATTAGTGACTGTCCCCTCAATATTAAGAGTTTCAATTAGCGAAGTACTTAAGCGACTCTTTTCTAGTCTGAAAAAATATGCTGTGTTGCATTCTCCCTCCTCCATCCATTTTTGTCTAGATCTAATGTAAGCACCCTGTGCTCTATAAGTGTACATCTCGTCTAATTTAGATTGCAGGTCAGCATACTCAAGCTTTTCTGATTCAGAAAACAGCTCTGGGGGTTTAGAAGAAAGTATTGTAATTTTAGACACCACCTTATTTTCTTCTGCTTTCTTAAGTCTAGCTAAATTACTACCGAATTTCCTAAAATATTTACTAATTTCAAACTTTAAGAGCTCCCACTGGCAACAATATGAGTCTAACACTAAAGCTCTTCTCCAGTACTGCTCAATCAGTAATGTGATATTCCTCTTAACATCTTCAAACAGGAGAAGGGAATTGTTCAATTTCCAATAAGAAGAATGGCTGAAGTCCAAGGGATGCAGAAAGATAAATCTTGAGAGAGATGGCACTGTGATCTGTAAGGAGTGTAGCATGAATGCTGGCTGTGATTACAACTATTTGCTAGGCTTTGGGAAGTGAGCCAGTAATCTATTCGGGACTGCTTAGAACGGTCCTTGCTGCTCCACGTATAAAGTCTCTGGTGTGGATAAAATTCCCTCCATATATCAACAACACAAAAACGTAACATGAAATTATTCATAATTGAACTTATAGAAGCAGCTCTAGGGGGAAACCTATCTAAATCACTATTTAAAACCATATTGAAATCCCCTCCTGAAATAAGAACAGCATTGGGGTATTTATTTAACCAGTACTGAATATTTTCACTGATCACATCCATTAAAGTCGCATTTTCTTTAGAAGAATTGTACCCATATACATTTAATAGAACTGAGATGGTCTGACCAAGTGAAACCACTAATAAGAGAAAGTGACCTTTGGGATCACTGACGACGTGTAAAATCTCACCAACAAACTTATTTTTTAGAGTGGCGACACCTGCTGATCGCTCTGTGCCATGCGACATCCATACATCACTGCCCCACTGGGATCTCCAAAATTTAACATCGTCTTGTGTGGAGTGGGTTTCTTGAAAAAAGCAAAAGTCTGATCCGTGGTTTTTAACAAACAAAAAGAGGGCTTTGCGCTTTACACTGTTTCTTAAACCCTTGGCATTAAGAGAAATTAACGATATCGACATTGACAAACACTCAGCAATGAACAGCTGTTAACACGAATAAAAACAAAGGCAAAAAGTCAAAATTGACTGATAGATGAGAAGAAAACTGAGATGAACAGAGCTTAATTGACCAATTTAAATGACCAAATTAAAGGTCCAGCTGTAATACGATGATGGCTCAAATGCCATAGTGACGGGTAACAGTCACCATCTTAGAAAAGAGTGCACGATCCTTATGATGAAACTCACAAAGCAATCTCCACACCTTCAATGAACGCACGCGCTCCGATGTAATAGGCTGTTTTTCCAGCAGCCCTCGCCTCTCTCACTCTCGGCCACAAGCTCTTCTGTCTCTCCTGGTCCAGCAAAGTCAGATCCTCTGCAAAGCGCAGGTTGTTGTCTTGGAAAAACTGGGACTTCTTGGCAGCTTTCCATAAGGCATCGCGGATAACTCGTAAGGTAAACTGCATGATAACGGCGCAAGGTTTTGTGTTGTCACCTCTCCTCCCTAGCCGATGCACAGTGTCAGCGACATCAGGGTACTTTTTCTTGGCCTCGGGATAAGTCTTGCTGCAGAATGACCTCGGATCTGATATCTTCCTTGAAAGTCTCAGGTACTCCAAACAATGTCAAATTCCACCTGCGAGAGTAAATCTCCAGATCAGAAATGCGTGTTTCCCATGTGCCCGTAAGACGTTCTTGATCTTTAAATCTGGAATCCACATCTTTCAAATTGTTCTTCAAATCTTGAACTTCGGCACACACAAAGTATATCGTTTTCTTCAGCCCTTCTATCTTCAGAGCATTGGCACTAATCATTCCTTTGAGTGCATCAGACCGGGTATTGATCACCGAGGAAAGCGTGGAGATGATGGCAGAGTCGGCCTGCTCATTTAGACTTGAAGATTTACCTTTTTAGTGAGCAGGTGGCTTGCTAGGAGTGACAGGGAGTGAAGTCGCGCAGAGCTCAAACTCGTTTACAGGAGGAGAAGCATAATCGTGGACATCCATACTAGTGTCAACAATGTCTAATCGCTCTTTGCGTTTGTCAGATGGCATGGTTGCGCTCTTAATTGAATGCACTGATATCTGATCCAGCAAATGTAACGTTAAATAATACGTTGATACAGCTAGCCTTTCTAAATCTGTAAAGTTTGGTCAGGAACTCTGAAAATTTCGTCTTAACAAGGCGCCATCTTGGACCGTAATTAACGTTACTGGTTAAGCGTTTTCCGCGAGGTAGGCGGGCGTGGTTTCAGCAACCAGGCACCTCAGTTCCCCCCACGTCCCGCCTCATTGCCCATTTTGGATCATCCGGGAGTGACGCGCGGTGACGCGCGTTGCCGGGGCTGTTTGGTCGGTCGGCTCCGCCCACTTTAGGCTTCAAAAACGCTCTTCAAAAACCTACGAGTGACGTCACGGACACTACGTCCATTTTTTTTTACAGTCTATGGTACCGACATGGTTGACAGCTGTTAATGCACAATTACCATTTTAGATCGACAAACTGTACTGTATAAGATTTCTGTTCAAACTGAAAGCATAAATCTACACTATCCGCTGCCGTTTTCAAAGCACAATGCAAAACTGTGCCATTTCATTCACTGACGCTCTTCAATCAGCAGCGCTAAACCCGGAAGCGCATATACTTGCCGGCAACCCGCCAAAATAAAAGCTTGCGGATTTTAAGTTTAAAAATGATGAAAATTCAAATTAAAATAATAATAATAATAATAATAATAATAATAATAATAATTAGCATTTTACTTTTATGTGTACTATAAAATAATTGTATCTGTATTTAATACTCCCTTTTTATTTTAAAATAAAATAGTAGGCTATTATCACACTTTATTATTGTTTATTATTTTATATAAAAAATAAATAAATAAATAAAGTGCAATAATATTATCACTATTATTAATTTATTTTTTATAGTTATATTTGATGGGTCACACTATGTGACGTGTGAGGACCAAACCAAATCTCTAGGTTCTCATATGAGAACCAGGCTGAAAAACTTATGTGCACCCCTGCTCATACTAAAAGAGGCAAAGAAGGATTAGAAACAAAGTAAAAAGGGGAAAAAAGTTTTAAAGCACCCCTGTGAAACGTAATTAATGTTTTGAGAGGATAACAACCAATTTCAAATGCGGTCCAGTTGAATAATTCATGAAATATTGTTTGTATTAAATTAGATGTCCAGATTACAAGACCAAAGAGTGGAATAAAAAGCCAACAATCTGCTACTTTGTTGTGATACTACTGTTGTGATATCAATGTCACACTATAACTACCAAGTGTTACATGCATTTTACTAACTGAAAAAAAAACTGACAGAACATGACGGAAAATTTACAACCAAGTCCGTCAGTAAAACGATTATCTGTAGCACAACCTTTGGATGACACCTCCGTTTTCTAAGAAAGTAGATCATAAAACCAGTGCAATAGAGAAAATATCCTTAGGAATAATAATCGAAAAGAACACAGAGACTTAAGACAGGCAGACTTGAGCCCAGAGAGAGGAGAAAGCCAATAAAGGCCACGGTTTTGGGTGAAAAGCCACTGTAACATTCAGCATTAGGACATTCAAACCTATCTAGGCAACAAAGTGAAAGAAAGAGAGAGAGAAAGAGAGAAATCTGAAAGAGTGAGGGGGTAGTGATGCAGGAAATCCAATGCCGAGGGCAGTGAGCGTTTGGAGAAGTGAACAAGTGAAGGAGGGAGCCAGAAAAAGTAAGTGAGAGTGGAAGCAAGAGGCTCGGTATCACACGTTAGAGGGGCAGCGCTCGGGTAAGGGGGGCTTTATCTACTGTACGTGACTGCTGTGTGACTATGTGCGTGGAGAGAGGGTGACTATACTGTTAGGGAGAATACAATATATAGATATATCATGCGCTTTACCAATAACTATATGTTTGTTTGTTTTGTGCTTGAACATGTGAGTGTGTGTTGTGCCTCAGAATAGCACACTTACCAAAGGACTCTGTAGATTAAAACACAGAAAGAGAGACAGCACATTTATCACTTAAGGTTCTCGCACAGCAAAAACAGTGTGTTTGAGACTGTCTGTGTGTGTGTGAGAGAGAAAGCATATTAGGCTATAGGATTTCTTTAAAGGTGCACTCAAAGAGGTTTTGTGTGTAAGTTTGTAGCATGGGAATTGTTGGCTGTTATGGATTGTTACATAGGTCTGGCAGTGACTGCATGACACTTGATTTTTCCTACTGTTATGAGTCTTGTGTATGTGTATTGTATTCTCTGGTTTACTTGTTCTGTTTAGAAGTACTTTTATTATTATAGTTTCTAAAGTATATAGCAATGCATAATATACACTATTGGTGCATGGTGAATAAATATAAATAAATATTGGTGCATCACTAATGAATTATGTATATGAAGTAAACATATTATCTTATTATTAATAATAATACCATTAATATTTGTAACTTGTTTTTACAAGCAAAAATGCTGGTCATGACGACCTGCTCCATGTAGAATTAAACATTTTTTAAACTACTGATATGACTCTTCATCTCAGTTGAGTGTACATCATTTAAAACAGATATGTAAAATATACTATTTCTTTTTTATGTGTAAAACATTTTAATTAGAAACATTTGCTAAGAGCACCTTTAAACATATTACAAGAATAGGAGCACAGAGACTGTGTGAATCCTTCAGAGCACACAAACCTGAGCGTAGCTGTTTGATCCGTCCATGAGTGTGTGTATCTATGGGGAGGAAATCTTTAAACCAGGTGATCTCAGGGTCAGGTGTTCCGCTGGCTGCACACAGCATGGTAGCAGTGCGAGAACGCTCCACCACCTTCAGCTGAGGGCCCATGTCTATAGAGGGGAAACCAGTGGGAAGCTGGTCCTCTGAAATAAACAAATACAAACAAGCATTACACTCACACCTCTGCCTTCAATGAAGGGCTTCGATTTTCACAAGGTGAAGGTGATCTTATGCAGATGTTATGCAAAGTAGCACACATTTTGTTTTTAAGACTTATTCTTGTAGATGACAAACAGCTCTGATAGGTATACAGACCACAAACTACAAAATAAAAAGGGATGCATTTTTAATTTTACAAAAAAAGAATACTAATTAAAAAAATATATATATTTAGCTTTGTCCAAGTTATTATTTCAATTTAAGATATTAATAAAAAATTTATTAAGATGACAAACAGTGTCTACAGGTATAGACCACAAGGGACGTTACATCTGAGATCAATTTTAATTTTACCAAAAATTAGCACATATATATTTTATTTTTGTTAAATATATTATTTCAATTTAAGATATTAATTCAAATATGTAAATGAAAATATATCAAATCAATTATTAACACACCAATTTTATTGTTATTAACCAAATATTATTACTGTTTCATTTTGCTTTCTAAAATCATTTTAGAAATTATGAAATATATTGCAATTAAAGTATTTTTTTCTGTAGAAAGATTTTGTTTTAAACATTAAGAAAAAAAAATATATATATTTTTTATAATATGTTATCAACTTATTACAAAGTAAATATTCTTCATATAATATTTTAAATTATATTTGCTTTGGCTTACAGTGATGACATAAAATCTTCAGAGTTGTCGAATTTAGAAAATAACGTGCTTTTACAACATGCTTAAATTATACAGCTACCATTATATTTTAGGAAGTGGTAAGGGAATCATTACTTTTTGGTGTCCTTTGCATTAAAAAAACATGTTAAAAACATGGTTTAATACATAATCTCAACAAAACTTACCCCACAGTGCATACAGTTGATTCAGAGATTCAGCGTGGGCCTAAACCTGTATATTCTCCATTATATTGGTTGTTATTCACTGAATGAAAACAATTATCTTCTAACTGGTATTTCCAAGACATATATTTCTATGTCAGTGCATCTCTAAAAATAACGGTAATACTCAGAGATGCCATGTTTTAAGCAAGCTTGACAGAAATGCACTTCAGATGTCCAAGTAAGAGCTAACTTTTGAAGAAGCTTCTAGTCAGATCTGTGCCTACCGCGGAGAACACTAAGACGAGTGGAGGCGCTGATCTCTCCTGCTTCGTTAGATGCCACACATTCATACACAGCCTCATCACGGGGGGTCCGCAGCGGCTGCACTCGCAACACAGACCCTGAACCATCCTCAAACTCTATCACCTACACACAGACACAGAGGCAAATGTGTTAGTAACTCCCTGAATAGCTTGTGTGTCTTTATAGACCATGTGTATGGCATGCTTTGAGCCAGGGCAAATGTGTGAAGTTACAGAAAGTGTACTGTGGGAATCTCACTTTAGTAGTGTTACAACCTTGTATCGCTGCTTGCAGCAAATGTGTAAGCAAGCTGTCTGTATGGTTTGTGTTTGTTCAGTTGAGGCGTGTTTACCTCAAATCTCTGGTTGGTGACCTTTTTGCCTTTTCTGCTCCATGTGATTTTAGGCTGTGGATCTCCTGTGGCTTGACATACGAAGGAGGCCACGCCTCCCTGAACCCCTATCTGATCAACGGGTGTCCGGGCGAACTGAGGAGGACCTGCAGAGAAAGACAGAGATTGGTCAACTCAGAATTGTCTTGAGAATAGGGAAACCTTTACTATTTAAAATCTCCAGAATGGACATTGATAAATGCATCTATGCATCATGAAGTTGTACTTCTCACATAGAGTAGTTTACAAGTAGAATTGAAAATTAACAAGCACCAGATGCACTAAATATAATAATATAATAAATGTACACATAAAGCCGATAAGCCAATAATTATTTTCATGTTGTACTCAACATTAAAATTCTATACCTCTGTTATAAATTAAGAAATTAAAAAACACAATAAAAAATAATGAAATCAATTGTCTTGAATATGATGGAAATAAAATAAAAAATTAAATGAAAAAAAATAAATAAATAAACAAAAATGTAGTATTTAGTACTATAACCTCATGGGTCAGCTGGCAAGAATTTTTTATTTTTTAAACTCTACCTGTACCTTAAGTCGATAATTATTTTCACACAAAATAATATATATATATACATACAGGTGCATCTCAAAAAATTATAATATCGTGAAAAATTTTTTCGGTAACTTATTTCAAAAAGTTAAACTTTCATATATTGTAGATTCAGCATAAATGAACATACTTTAAAGAACTTGAACTTTTCTGTTGTTACATGTTGACCTAGTTTTCCGTAGTTACCTTAATTAGTTAATTCGTTTCCACCTGTGTCTGATTGATTATCTCGTTTGTCTCCAGTACTTAAGTCCTGTGTTCTCCCTTAGTCTTCGTCCGTTCTCGTCTATGTTATGTTGATATTATTGCCTGTCTCTTGGATTTACTTATTAAAATACCTTTTTATTGATTTCCATCGTCTTCCTGTGATTGTGCCTCATCAACCCTTGACAGAAGAAGGGACCCATTTTTGCGGCATTTTTTGTTTCCTTTTTTTCCCCACTCCCTGTCACCATGGACAATCCCAATGTTGCCCTGCTATGCCTGGAGCAGAGGGACCGCTCCCTAGAGATTCACACCAGAGATTTTTTGGAATTGGCGTGCCTAACGCACTATCCAGACCGCTCGCTTTGTGTGTTCTACATCTCTAGCCTCAGCGAGTGGTCTAAGGCACGCCTCCCCGGGAGCGGTCCTCGAGACAATTTCGCCGCATGTGTGGAGTGGGTGCTGGAGAATAATGGACTATACTTCTCCGTCTGCCCCGCTGATGAGGACATCTCCAGGCCCACTCCCAAACCAGAGACCAGTCAGCCGTCATCCCGCCGCACGGAGTTACTACCTGAGCCCACTGCAGACGGAGAGCCTGAGCCCGCCGTGACTGAGCCAATAATCGCCACAGAGCCTGAGCCTCGAGCATCGTCTGACCAAGTGCGTGAGCCGGCTACATCGTCCGTCCCTGAGGGAGTTTTGGTGGTGATCGAGGGCTTGGAGGGAAGCCCCGCCCACACTCCCGTGACTGAGGGTGAGCTGCATCTGATTTCTGGAAGCTATATTGAGGAACTAATGGACATCTTGGATGAAGACCTGATAGACTGGTTTGGGGAGGTATTACCCAGTGCTCCAGAGTCTCCTGTGTCTCCACTGGTTCCGTCCAGCCCTGAATCTCCTGCATCTCCTGTGTTCCCTCCTAGCCTCCCTCTCCCGCCTCCTCTTAAACCAGTCAGTTCCTCAGCCCAAGCCCCGCTGGTGCCTGTCAGCCCCTCAGCTCACCCTCAGTCAGCGCCTGCCGTGCGCTCTGATCCGCCGCCTCGGGACTTCCAGTCTCCAGCTCCACCCAGGCGTGCAGATCCCGTCTCCACCTCCAGCCTCCGAGCCTTGGACTACACTTCGGTCCTCCGACCCGTCGGCTCCGCCTTGGCTCCTAGCTCCCTCGTCTCCACCGTGGC
>JAFVLL020013391.1:0-16076 GCA_021397915.2 Tor tambroides | reverse complement strand
TAATCATGAAAAATATGTACTCAACTGTTTTAAATATTGATCATCAGCAAATCAGCATATTAGAGTGATTTCTGAAGGATCATGTGACACTGAAGACTGGAGTAATGATGCTGAAAATTCAGCTTTGATTACAGGAATAAATTACATTTTAAAATATATTCAAACAGAAAACAGTTATTTTAAATAGTAAAAATATTTCAAAATTTTACTGTTTTTGCTGTACTTTGGATCAAATAAATGCAGGCTTGGTGAGCAGATGAGAATTCTTTAAAAAAAACGTTAAAACCTTACTGTTCAAAAACTTTTGACTGGTAGTGTAGGCTGATTGTTCTTATAGATTGAAACAAATGTGCTTCAGCCAGGATAAAGAGTATGAATAGTGCTCTGAGTTGCTGCAGAAAACCAAAAAAAAAAATTGAGCAACAACAAAAGCTTGTTGCTTGAGACGGGCTTATTGTTGAAAATGCAATCTGATTCTGTGCCAGCAGGAGGCGCTGTGAGAGCGGTAGAACTAGCGGTTTCCCCTGTAATGGCTGGAATCAAAGCAGCTCCGCTCATGAACGCGACTTTATCACATCAAATGAAAATGTCATCGAAACTTTTCTGAAGACAGTCGGTTCCCTTCAGAGATACATTCATATAAAACACCCGCGACGCGTTTTGATTTTGAAACGTGTCGTGCTCATGTTTATTCAACAAAGTCAAACGCCACAAATAAATCAATGTATGAGAAACACTGGTAATGTATATCGAAATATCGGAAACGTGTTTAAAAATCATATCACCGTTATTGAAAAAAAAATTATATCGCGATACATATTGATATTGAATTATTGTCCAGCCCTAAATTATTTATATATATATATATATATATATATATATATATAATTATTAAAATAAAAATGAATAATAATAATAATAATAATAATAAAAAATTGATATTAATATTATTAAAATAAAAATAAAGAAATAATAATAATAATTTTATAGCAGAGCCTTAAAATCTCAATACTAATATTTATGGTCTTAATTTCATTTTCAAACATTAAACTATCAAGCTTTTATGTTGTTGGGGGGAAAAAAATAAAAAAATAAAAAATAAAAAAAATAAAAATCACAGGAAGTCCTTAAAGCTTCTGTTTTGTTGACAACAGCTGGGTTATAAGCACATCTCATTAAATTTGGTAGGATACTTGACGGTTGGATTAGTTATGTAAATTGCCACTGAGTTAATTTACAGCATAAATTTCCAAAAAATCCCCCTGATATTTAGATGTTTTCTGAGACAGTAGGAACCTTGCGCTCCTATTTTTGAGTTTACTTCTAAACACTACTTAAACACCCACATCGTTCAACCTAGCATATCCAGTTTTGCAAGTCTGCTAAGCAGTACCAACCAGATAAATAAAATATGGAATAAAATATTGAAACACCACTTCACACCGTTCACTTGTTGTATTTGTATTTCCATCCAAATAAAAACAACCGTATAATCCGGAGTGTATAAACTCTTAATTATACTGCAGATAAGCAATATTAGGTCACAATGATCTGCCATGTGTCTTATATATTCAAAAAGAATATTCTAGAAAAGAGAGGTTAGAGCAATGCAAATAAATACAAACGAGAATGCAACAGAAGCAAAAACATGGTATTATGGACTCTATATACAAGAAATAAATGACGGCCTATTGCTTAAATGCGATGCCTCTAGTCTCCTCTACAAACCAGATCTCATTCAAATTAAATAACTAGCAGCGTTTCTCTAGTGCTCATGAACCAATCCAGTCCATCTCCTCCAGTCTAGTTATGGCTGTTATTTTCAATGAACATTATCACTACAATTTCACAGATGCCTAATCAGACAGATTTATGACAAAAAGTGTCATTTGACACTGATTCGATCACGTAAAAAAAAAATCAAATTAAATCCATTTCTTACAGATCAAAGCAATATCAAAATGAAACCAGAGCAGTTTCATTCACTTGCACGAACTGCGAAGCCATATGGATAGTTACTGAACTATTCAGAATATATCATACGTACATAACAAATCCCAAAAAAGTCCAGTGGATCGCAGCATGAAAACCTCAAGTAGTTCTTAATTTTCTTTCTCATTTCCCCATTGATTGAAGGTCCTTTATAAACCTTCATGCAAGTTTTGGTTGCTCAAAATGTGATCTAAATACTGGCCCTGATCTTTAAAGCAATGCAAAAAGAAGCAAGATTAAATTAAACGGTCAAAATGGAAGCAAAACAAAACAACAAGCTATTTCGTCAACTAAGAAAAGTAGTTATGATTACGCACTCTTTCCCATTATGGGCATTTCGGTAAAAGTCTTCTTTATAAAAGAAAAAAAATCCTACATAGTATATACATGTTTTTACACTGAAGTAAACATAGTTCCTGGATTCAGGAGGCACAGAAAACAATGTGTCTGTACGGCAGGCCGCAGCTCCCTTCCTGTGCCTTCCCAGAGTCCTCTTCACCTGGAGTCAGAGTCACTGGTGTCAGATGAAGAGGAGGAGGAGGACGATGAGGAGGAGTCTGAGCTGGAGCTGCTGGCGCTGAGACGCGACGCCATCGCGTGAGGCTCCGCGCCGCTGGGCTTCTCCACTGGAAGACAAAAACAAAACCGGTTTTCACTGCTGAAGGAAACTGGTTTTGCGGGTGTAACCCAGCAGGGCTCAACAACAGTGAGTTCTGCTGTTGACTTGGTTGGGTCGGTTATCCAGATAAAAGACAACAATGAAAAGTATTTTTGAATACTGAAAATAGGTTTTGTAATTTTAAAATTAACACAAGACAAATGACTAAAAAACCAATAGCTTGTTCTCAAAAGCTAAATCATTTTTATAAACATTTATAAGAGATTAGAACACAATAGTTGAAAATACATAAATAATGGCTAAAAACCTAACTTCTTACTGGATTTACATTCTAATTTTATATAGATCCCTACAGGATTTATACAATATACAACTGGTCTGCACCTGTGAGAGAAATTCACTATTACTTAGCCTATACTATACTGGAGTATTTGCAGAGCTACAGTACATCTTTTGGGAAAAACTAAATTTAACACCAATTTTTCTGATTTAAAACAAGTGTGATTATGATTTAAAATGGGATTTAAAAAACAGGTATATATCAATATGACACTAATAACAACAACAATTATCATCATTATTATCATCATCATCATCATTATTACCAAATTTATTTTAAAACTGGTTTAAAAAATAAATGATTAAATCAAAGAAGAAATATTACTACACCAATACAATTTTTTTGAAAAAGTATTTATTATTATTAAATACTTTTTATATTTTCTATAATTATTTTGTACTATTGCTTATTTTATTTTATTAAATATTCACTCTTTTCAAATATTTAATATAATAATTTAATATATATTTAATATAATAATATGTATAATAGTAATTATTTATTTTATTTTACAGTACAGCTGTAGCATTACAATACTATTTATGGATGTCTTAATTTCTTTATTTTCAAATGTTAAACCATCAAGCTTTTTTATTTTGTTGGAGAGAGAAGAAGAAGAAAAAAAATAAAAATTGCAGAAAGCCCTTAAAGCCTTTTCTTTTGTTGACAACAGCTGGTTTATAAGCACTTCTCATTACAAGAGAAGATGGTTGGCGTATGTTTCATTCCCAAATTGCAAGTTTGTGCGGAGTGGCATTAATTGTGAACCAAGCTGCTCTTAGCTGCTGAAAACACCATAATCGCTAAGCCATAATCAGCATGATTTTGGTTTTATTTTGATTAATCATGCAGCCCCAAGAATGTTGCGGCATGTCCATTGCGTTTTTCCCCTTTCTAGTTGCTTTTTCCTTACTAGTTGTTTTTGAGCATGAGAACTGTTTTTCTCCTGTGCTCACTCTGTTGTTGTCTGCTTGTTCAACATCAGCTCTATACGCAAACTAAATCGATCCCATAAAGGCAACACTGGCCTGAACCTCAATTACACCAGCCTCAGTCCATCCGACCAGACTTATTGTTGAGTCCTGGACACCAAGACATAATAGAGCAAACTGAAGAGCGCTTCAGAAGCTGCTATCAGCCCTACCTTTGGGTTTCTGGGGTTTCTTGGCAGAGTTCAGCTGTCCGCTCACATCCTGTAACCTCCTCTCCAGCTCTCTCTTCTTCTCCAGAGCCAGCTCCTCTCGGCTCTTCCCACCTCCTCCCTTCTTCACCACTGCACAGAGGACAGATCTAGATTACACTTGATGCATCGTACAACAAATAATGCTAGCTAAAACAGGCATTATAACTAGTGGTCAACCATTGTTGATTTTTTTATTTTTTGTTGTTGATGGTCAGTGCTGATATTTTACAGAGCAGAGTGGCCATTGACCACTACAAAGACAATATCTATGATATCAATCTATTTAAAAATTTTACATAATATTTTACATAATATTTACTGCACTAAATTACAAATAAATAATTTGAAGATGAATTATATTAAAATAATTTAAAATTGTGACAAATATATACATATATATATTTTTCTAGGTTTAATAAAAATATTCAGATTTAAATAAATCTGAATACATAAAACAAAAACAGTAGAATTCAAAGATTAACTCAAAGACTCAAAGATTCAAATGTAAACATCTAATCTTTTCTATATATAAAGATTTAAATATTTAAATATATTTAAATATAAATTAATAAAACTGCAAAACAAAAAGTTAGTAGAATGCATTTAAAATATAAAAATGTGTAAAACTATAAAAGAATAAAAATATAGCATTTTCATTTTGATAATTATTATGAAAAAACAACTTATTAAATGCATGAATAAACGAAAAATGGAATAAATAACAATGAAAAAAAAAACTGCACAATAAGAGCAAAGACATTTAATTTAAGGATAAATTATATGGGGAAAAATGTATTGTAAAAAA
Source organism: Tor tambroides (assembly GCA_021397915.2). Taxonomy (NCBI): domain Eukaryota; kingdom Metazoa; phylum Chordata; class Actinopteri; order Cypriniformes; family Cyprinidae; genus Tor; species Tor tambroides. Next base: position 11,137 of record JAFVLL020013391.1, on the reverse strand, counting down.
AAATCTTTTAGTTTTATACTTTAGATGGCAAATTCTTGATTCTGTAATCCTGTTACAGCATTTTTTACAAATAATAAAAATATGAATATAACAAGTAAAAACCTATGTAAAAATGTGGTAAGCCTGTGTGTGTGCGTGCGTGCATATATATATATATGTAAGGAATAATTGACTTCGGGGTGTGCATTATTTTTCTAATAATTCAACGGACCGAAGTCAATTATTCCGCTTATACTACGGTTGCCACACCTCAAGACACCGATCAGATGATATATTTCAAGGCATTCGTCCGGTTTTTGTACTTGAATCGCTATTGTGAGTAGGATTATTTCTTCCGCATCTCATCCATCACCTCCGTTGCTAATTCCAAAACATCATTTTAGACCTAGTAACTGAGGCTTGAGCCGTTGATAACAGACAAATGCAGCTAATAACTAAGTTATGAGAGAGAGAGAGAGAGAGAGAGAGAGAGATTGAGCGTGCGTGAATTAGCCTACCTCTCTGAGTCTGTCTCTCATCAGTGTTCGGCAGCAGCGTCCCTACTAGTGAAACTTTAAGTTCATTTTCCTCACGAATAGTGCCGTTGTTACCTCGCTTCGCTTGTGAGAAATGTCATGTACTTTTAAGTTGCTAAACTATTTACTGACAAAGTCGTCAGAGCAGCGCTAACAACATTAGCGCAAGTGCTGTCAAACGATTAATCGCATTCAAAATAAAAGTTTTTGTTTGCATAATATATGTATGTGTGCTGTGCTTATTTATTATGTATATATAAAAACACACACATTCAATATGTATTTATGAAAATATTTACATGTATATGCATTTATATATTTATATTATTATATTTTATATTCTATTTAAATATATTTAATATATAAACATCATATTTTTCTTAAATATATACATGCATGTGTTTGTATTTATATATACATAATAAATATACACAGCACACACTCATGTATTATGTAAACAAAAACTTTTATTTTGGTTGCGATTAATCGCGATTAATCGTTTGACAGCACTAAATATATATATATATATATATATATATATATATATATATATACGTACACACACACACACTTTTTTTTCCTCAAATAAAGACCACTAATTCTAACTTAAACCACTATTTGTAACTGATTTTGACGGCAAGTTTGAGTTAGTAACCAACTGCAAATTATGATGCATGTGAAAAGTACAGATATTTTCTAGCTTTATCATCCAATTTTTCTCAGGATGTCATAGGTAACAAGCATTAAATCTCAACTCACCGTATGGATTGCGGGGCTTCTTGCGCAGGCAGGTCATAACATATCGCTCCAGCTCACGCAGCGTGGATGGCTTCAGAGTTTCAAAATCGATTTCGATCTCCTCGGGGTTGGTGTCACGCAGCGAGGGCTCCCGTGACTGGATGATGTGCACCACACGGCCCAGTTTCTCCCCGGGCAGCTTGTTGATGTCCAAGCTGAGCTGCCGCTTGTCGTCGTAACTCATGGGAAGACCGTCCTCCTCCTCCTCAGAGTCGTAGTGCGGCAAGGAGACGGCAGCGGCTGCCGAGAAACGAGATGAGGATGATTTCTTTGTGTTCCTGCCAGAGTAAATAAAACAAAAGAGACTTGTAATGCTGAACAGAGGGAAGGTGAAGCTACTGGTTAAAGATCTGTGCTGGTAACTGAAAATTTGTTGCTCCTCATGAGAACATTTTAGTTACCAGTTTAGATCTTTAACAAAATGCTACTGTGGTACTTCAACATCTCGGGTTATTGCGTTGAATCAACAGAATTGGTCAGAATCGGTGTAGATAACTGGTTGTTCATAACATTTGGCTAATTATTTATTTTTGTTGCAATAAATGGTACTTGAAAAGTTATAAAATAAAAATTGAAATATGTTTTAGATCATGATTACATGTATTAAAGTTGAATGTAATAAAGAATGTATTTTTATTACAGTTAATTACTAATAATTATTTATTATTAATTAAAATAACTGAATTATAAAACAAATAGACCTATAAAAAGGTAGTTTGGAGCAGTGCTGTTTTAGTATTGTTTATATATAGTACTAATATACTAGAATATATTTTAAATTAGCTTTTATTTTATCAGTTTTAATTTTAGTTATGGTAATTTTGTTATGTGATTTTTGTCTTTTTTTTTTTTCTTTTTTTTTTAATATTTCTAAATAGTTTTAATTTATTTGTTTTAGTTTTAACCATTGTAGTATTTCAACCTAAACTTATTTCAGTTAGTTGCCAAGGTAACATTTCCAATTTCTTAGAATTTTTTAATCTAATATTTATTTTTTATTGTATTTTAGATTTATTTCAATTAGTGTTTTTTTTTCTTAACCATTGAAGAACTGGTTGTTCATAACATGTAGATAATTTTTTGATGTTGTTGCAATAAATGGTACTTTAAAAATGATCAAATAAAAAAAAATGGGCAACACTCTATAACAGGGTTTCTGCAGGATTTTTAAGCTCAAATTTAAGACTTTAAGACCTTTTTTTAAGACCTGCACAAATAAAATTAATACCATATGAGCGGGGTAGGGCAATGTCTACAGTACCATATTAAATTGTAAAATGACTGCAACAAGCATGATTTACGATTCAGATACGAGTTTTCACAAAAACAAAAAGTTTTGTAAAATGATAAACTTTACATTTCAGCCTTTAAACCGTTTTTAAGAAAATGGACAAGTCAAAAGTAATAATAATATATTGATATATTATTGAATAATGATATATATTATATATTGAATAATATATTGATTTTAACTATTATCAATAAATTATTATATAAATTAAATAACATGAATTAGGGGTGTGAGAAATTGGCAAAAAATGATATCTTGATATTTTCTGGGATTTTATCGATAACGATAATTAGAGGATATTTTGCTGAGCGTGTTATTGTGCTGATATCTTAAAGATTACCGTGGACAGCTGATTCCTGAATGTTTTTGATATTCTTCATATTCTGTGTGGTCAGTTCACAGCAGTGATAGAAATTAATCTTTTCCAACAAGTTTTATGGGCATTTTTACCTTTAAGCCATTTTTTTCTAAAAGTGTACATCATCTTTTGAGTCAAATTCTTGCATTTGGGCTGTTATCAAGCAAATGAAATCAGTATCAACAAAAGTTCTCTTTGCAATGCATCTGAAGTGGCATTTAGATGTATTTACACACTGTTTAATGCAGCTCGGAGGGACATAGAATGCTAACCTGCAGTTACAGATGCATAAATACTGTTTTGATATTTGAAACATAAAACGTTGAAAACTGATATTTGAAATTATTTTTAAAAATGAAGATACTTTAAATGTGAAATTAAAACCACCAGTAGGTGGCAGTAAGTCCGTGTTAATAAGTGAGTCATTGCGATTGAACCGAATCATTTAAACGGTTGATTCATTCAGGAACGAAACACCGTCATGTTGCTCAGAGACACAAAACAGTGCTGTGGCTGTGTTTGGAATTATTTTTGTAGTAGAAATAGAGCAAAAGCAGGAAATATGGTGTCTAAAACGTAAGTCTCTTAATATTAACTTCTTGTTTATTGAACTGTTGCATAAAATCAATATCACATTTGTAATCATGCTGATTTTTGGAGGGGAAAAAAAAAATGGCACTCTTCGTGTGATATTAACTATATGAAATGATATACCGTAAATATAGGCTATACATTTTCTGCCCCCATATCTTAAATTATGTGATCATTGTAAATGTATTTTAATAGACTGAATCATGCAGTGAAACTCGTACGCGCACTAGTTTAACCTGTTAACTGATTCACTCTCTGCCAGCAGGTGTCGCGTTTGGCTGAAATATAACGGTTTTCCCGGTAAAGACAGAACACAAAGCAGCGCAGCACTGGACTTTGAACTTGCAGCGCTCATGTTTATTTAATGAAATCATAGCTTTTTGAAGTTTAATCGTCACATTCAGCCACATCGCAATTCTTGTCTTTCCGTCTCCAAATTTAAGACCTCTTGAAATCATAATTAAGACTTTCTTGTACAATTTAAGACTTTTTAAGGCCTTAAATTTGATACAACTAAATTTAAGACTTTTTAAGACTAAGACCCCGCGGAAACCCTGTATAATAAGGTGTCATTTGTTAACATTAGTTAATGTATTAACTAACATGAACAAACAATTAACAATGCATTTATTACACTATTTATTAATCTTCGTTAATGTTAATGAAAATACAGTTGTTCATTGTTTATGTTAGTTCACAGTGCATTAACTAATGTTAACAAACACAACTTGTGATTTTAATAATGCATTAGTAAATAATGAAATTAACATTAACTAAGAGTAATAAACGCTGTAGAAGTAGGGCTGCACGATAAATATTGTGCGATATTTAATGCGCATCTTGTCAGTAAAGCCGGTTCTGTAATCAGCGGTAAATTGCATCACGTGCGTGATTTCACATTGGGCAGCATTTACTACACAGAGCCGTTGTTCACTGACAAGCTGCGCAAAACCACGCTAATAATGAACATGGATTTATCGTGCAGACATAAGTAGAAGTATTGTCCATTCTCAGTTCATGTTTACCAATGTTGTTAACTAATGAACCTTATTGTAAAGTGTTACCAAAAAATGAATATGTTTTAAATAATGATACATGTATTAAAGTTGAATTTATTAAGGAATGCATTCTAATTACAATTAATAATTATTAATTAAAAATAACATAGAATTATAAAAAATACAGTTTGGACCAGTGCTGTTTTAGTATTGTTTATATACTATTATAGTACTAATATAGTATAACATATGTGACCCTGGAGCACAAAAGCAGTCTTAAGTCGCTGGGGTATATTTGTAGCAATAGCCAAAAATACATTGTATGGGTCAAAATTATTCATTTTTCTTTTATGCCAAAAATCATTAGGATATTAAGTAAAGATCATGTTCCATGAAGATATTTTGTAAATTCCCTACCGTAAATATATCAAAACTTAATTTTTGTTTAGTAATATGCATTGCTAAGAACTTCATTTGGACAACTTTAAAGATGATTTTCTCAGTATTTTGATTTTTTTGCACCCTCAGATTCCAGATTTTCAAATAGTTGTATCTCGGCCAAATATTGTCCTATCCTTACCATACATCAATGGAAAGCTTATTTATTCAGCTTTCAGATGATGTATAAATCTCAATTTCGAAAAATTGACGCTTATGACTGGTTTTGTGGTCCAGGGTTACATAGGCTGCGTTTACACTGCAAGTCTTAATGCACAGATCCGATCTTTTGACCACATCCGATTTTTTGACACGACTGGTATCCGATATCTGTGTTTACGTTAATTCCCGCCCAAAAGGATTGTCTGCAGTGATCGCAAATGCACATGGTAGACCATCGGGTTTTATGTGGCCGTGCTATTAAAATTATTTATATAATTCACGTCGAATGGCCATTATTATTTGCCAGCATGGACAACGGCTGTCATGGATGTTTTGCAGCACAAAATCTGACTGAACGGATAAAGACCGGAAAATAACGGTAATTTTAATTTGTTAGACTATTTTATCTACAGCTGAGGTAGAATTCTTTAGTGAAATAAAGATGATATTTATTGAAATGAATTCGAATGAATTAACAAGAGAGAGAGAGAGAGAGAGAGAGAGAACTGCTAGCGAGCGAGTGATTGTGAAGCATTGCGAACAAGCGTCAGTTTAATTACAAAAACTGCTAAGTTATCACCTCATTGCTGAGAAATATAATGTAGCTTTTAGGTGTTGTATTTTCAAAATTCACGGGGCAGGGGTTGAAAACGTGAAATTGCACATGAATGTGCAATTTCTATAGTTTCCATTTCAATAAAATGCTAGCGCATGCAGCACGCCGGCATTATGAGCAAACGTGTCACCCTCGCATTGGGAGTTCTGTGGAGAATCGGATATGTGTGTTTAGACGTAGGTCGGATGTCCAGATATTGGATATGTATCTGATTTAAAACCACATTTGGAAACGGCTCAGATCGGATACGAAAAAATCTGATCTCGTGCAGATTTTTGTGTTTACACGCGTGCGTCAAATTCCGATCTGTGTCAGATATGGGCAAAAGATCGGATTTTTTCTGCCAGTGTAAACGCAGCCATATTTTGAATTAGCTTTTTTTCAGTTTTAATTTTGGTTTTAGTAATTTTGTTATTATTTTTTTAGATATTTCTATTTAATAATTTCAGTACTTAAACTTATTTCAGTTAGTTGACAAGGCAACTTTTAGAATCTTTTTTCATCTAACATTTATTTTTTTTTATTGAATTTCAGGCTTATTTCAATTGGCGAAAAATGATTTTTATTATTTTTAGTCTTCGTTAAGTAACAACACTAGTTTGGACAAACTATTCGGGCGGAATAATTAAATTCCCATCCATACTAGATACTCCACTGCCAAAAAGAACAAGTGAAGTGAAAAATACAAACTTGTTCTTGCTGCTTTTCTTCGCAGGGCCTTTCTTGCTCTGTGTGGATGACAGTGAAGCTCGGCTGGATTTGCTTTTAGGCAATTTACCAGGTTTGTCCCGCTCATCACTCATCAAACTTCGACTTCCTCTGTGTTTCTCCGGCTTCTTTTTCTTCTTCTTGTCTTTCTTTTTCTCTCGTTTCCTTTTGGGTTTGACAATCGGGCCGGAGGAGAGGGCTGCCAGCTGCTCATGTACCGCTCTGAGCTAAAACACAGACATATACTACATGTTAAAAGATCAAAGCTACTATCGAGTTATGACAGTCACAGCCATGACACCTTTTCTTTAGATTAACATGTGAGTTATTATAAGGAATAGATGAATCGTGAGAGATTTATCAAAGTAAAAGGGTGTTTGATTTCATGCTGTTCATGTGCATGTTTGAAGTAGAGTGTAACAGGAAGGTTTGTGTACCTGAGTACACACCTGGTCCTGCAGTTGGGCCAGGCGTTGAGCTCTCTCCTCCTCGCTGTCAGAGCTCGGGCTGCTGTCGCTGCTCGGCTCACTGTCGCTGCTCGGCTCGCTCTCCGACGAGGAGGAAGAGGAGGATGAAGAGGAGGAAGAGGAGGATGAAGAGGAGGAGTGGTGCATTCCGAGCATGCCCATGTTCCTTCCTAATGGCATGGGAGACAATTCCTCCTCCTCTGAAACCTCGTCAGGCATCTTTGCGAAGCGGAACTCAAACACATCCTGTGGAAAGAGAAAGGAAAGAATAAAAAAAAAATAATAATATTACATCTGTAGAAGGACATTCCTATCAAATACTCTAACAAAAATAAACAACTTTTTAGGATATACAAAATATTTCTGTTACAATAATACAATTTTTTTTATTATCTAATTACTTAATTTCATTTTTTTATAATTTTTTTTATTTTTAAAATGGTTTGACTAGGCAGCTAATATCATAATTTATTTTTTTCCAATCAAATAAACCAATTTTATTTTTTTAATTATTAAAATAAATAAAAATATATTCAAATTAGTAATAACAACAACAAATATAAAACATAAAAATAACTGATATTATCTAGAATCTTAAAATATATATTTTTTCTATCAAATAAAAAATAATTAGTATTTCAAATATTGAAATGAGTAATAACAATAAAATAAATAACTATTATCTAAATAAAAAATAATAAAATGAAATATTTTTAATTATATATATATATATATATATATATATATATATATATATGTGTGTGTGTGTGTGTGTATTTTTTTTGTTTTTAATTCACTCTGTATAATTAGTCTGATATTAGAAGCAAATAATTTCAGGCTTCATTTTCTCCGATTAAATTTAAAAAAATGAATCAGAATATGTCAAATATAACAATGAGTAATACTACTACTACTAACTAATATTATCTAAATAAAAAAAATTACAATTTAAATTATTTTAAATTGTATTTTTTAACATTTTGTAACAATTTTTTTTTTTAAATCACTAGGCTGATATTAGAGGCAAATATTAGCAGGCTTCATTTTCTCCAATCAAGTTAAAATAATGTAAATAAATAAGAATATTTAACATACTAAAATAAGTAAGACTAATACTAATAATCATATATAACAAAAATAAATGTTATTAATATATAAATCATTGTAGTTATCAGCCAAAACAATTACTACATAGGCTGAATGTCAAGAAATCTGTCTGACATATCTAGGTTAAAATCTCTTAACATTTGGCACAAAAACAGAAGCCTATTTTAGGATCACTTAGGATTTTGCAATTAAGCAGAATTAAGCATCTCTATATCGGTGCATCCTTATATAAAATAGCAGAGGCAGTTGAGTTTATGCACCTGCAGTTTTCTTGCCATGGTGACCACATCATGATCAGGTGGGTTGTACTTGTAGCAGTTGGAGAACATGAGTCTGACATCAGCGCTGAACTGCTGGGCATCTCTGTACTCGCGCTCATCCATCTTCCTCTGAGGAACACAAAACAAAACACACGTGGAGTATTACATCACCTCAGAGTGCTTTAATGTTACCAGGACTTTTCCAAAGCCTAAAACTTGCAGTGGGGCCATGTATACTTTGCCATCCAAAGGTGGTACCAGTACTGTATGTGTAGTTCATGCAAGTCACCTTAATGGTGCTGAGGTCCATGGGGTGTTTGATGATGTCGTGGTAGTCGTGCAGGCCCAACGTTGACGCGTCCACGGGTTTGTAGAAGGGCCAGGCGTACGCTGCGTGTTTTTTGGACAGCAGTTCTTTAAGGACCCCGCTGCAGTAGCGAAGCTGCTTGCTTAGTTTCCCCCGCCGCGAGGGCTGATGGGGCCGCACGGAGTCGGGCAGGTCCTTACGGGGAGGTTTGATTGGACGACGGGACAGCGGTCGCCCTATGACGGGCTGGAGGTGGGTGGGCTCGCTCACGCCCATGCTGGGTGAACAGTCCACAGGCATGGAGGAGAGCGAGTGAGGCATCTCTCTGGCCGATCCGTGACCTTTTCCCATGCCTCCCATCCGAGCAGATGCGGTCACAGGGAAGCCGAGAGTTGTGGGAGTGGTGGTGTCTGCTTTACGCTTCACACCCTTCTTCTGTGGAAAGAATTGGAATCTCATTTTGTGGTCATAATAACTATATACTTAAAGGGATAGTTCACCCAAAATTTCATCAAAAATATCTTCATTTGTGTTTGTAATATAATATAATGGATCAACAAGTAACCCCGGACAAGCCGGATGATGATGATGATGATGTCCAGTATACTATCAGCCATGTAAAATATCACAGAGTGATGCTCTGAAGCTTGTGTTCATGTATGTATGTACTTTTGCGGTGGGTTGTGTGGGTGGTGGGGTCATCAGCGGTGGAGGTGGGCCGCTGTTGCTCAGCAGAGTCTGTGGAGGGGTGGAAAAGCGGGAATCTGGCATGTCGGGTGAGGAAGGAGAGTATGCTGACTGAGACACGGCAGGCACCTGGTGAGCTGACGTAATACTTCCTCCTGATGGAAATCGAGCATACATTTTGCAAAAGTGACATACTGGTTGGTTGACTGACTGCTTTACATGTCAGTCAGGCGATATCTTTGACTGAATAGCGGCTCTTGGTCAGAATTATCTACAAATGTGACACTATAGACTATTTGACTATTGCGTAACTCACCTCTGCCTCTACGTCCTTTGATGGTTTTTGCTCCTCTGCCTTTAGGGGTAGGAGGGGGCAACTCAATCTCTTCCTGGGGCATCTGGGCAACCTTCTGTAAGAAGACCTTCTCCAGAGACTGTGCCATTAGCACAATGTCATCTGTTGGCTGAAAAGCAATTCACATTATACACTTCTGCAGAAAACAGTGCCATCAGTTGCTGGACCAATTTTGATATGTTTTCTTTCTGAATATATATTAAAATGTAAATTATTCCTGTGATGCAATGCTGAATTTTCAGCATCATTACTCCAGACTTCAATGCCACATTATCCTTCAGAAATCATTGTAATATGCGGATTTGCTGCTCAAGAAACATTTCTTACCATAATAATTTTTTATGATTCTATAGTGAACAGTAAGTTCAAAAGACCAGCATTTATTATTTATTTAATATTTTGTAGCATTATAAATGTTTTTACTGTCACTTTTGATCAACTGAATACATCCTTGAGGAATAAAAGTAATAATTTCCTATTTTAAAAAAACCCAAACTTTCAAACCTTAGTGTAGGTGGATGTATATTAATACATGCATGTTTCTGACATTTGTTTAAACATTGTATGTCTGCTTCAAATAAGCACTAAATGACGTATGTTCTCCATATGTCACCTATAACCATTTGAATCTCTCACATTTCATTTTAGTGCTTAATAACACAGCAATTATATGAAATGACTATGTTTCTGATCTAACCTTTAGGTAATGCATAACCAGCACAGCGGGATGTTTCCATGGCAACACACACCTTATTGTATATGTAACAGTTGGTGAACATGGTATTGAAGTCCTGCAAGCATTCGCTGGCACTGCGGTAGTAGTTATTCTCCAGGCGTTTCTTGATTGAGCCCATGTCCATCGGCTGTTTGATGATCTTATGGTAGTCCTGAAAGCAAAACAGGAAATAGTGTCATTGGAGATCATATTATATGTGCATATGACTATAATAGAGAAGGTCAAGTTTTGTAGACATGCTGTCAGATTGGATTGGACAGATTGGACAGCGTCAATGCAATGCAAAGAAAAAAGAAAAGCACACGGTTTTTGAATGACATAAAGGTTATTCCAATTTACTCTTGGAGCCATATTGAGATCACAATATCACTGGAACTGAACCATATAGAGCCTTAAAAATGAAGATACCAAAAGAAAAGTTTAGACCCAATGTCTAACAGGGCATTAAGATATCTTTAATACTTCTTGAGTTACTGGCATGCAAACTTTGGAAAAGAAAACTTGAAGTGCGCTTTTTTTCTATTTTTGAACGGTCACCATTGGCATATAATGCAAACAAAATTGCTGACGTCAACAGATTTTACTAATAGACATATCTATCACTGTGTAAAAATAACGGAAGGCTGCTGCAAGTCATTTTTTATCCCCGTGTGAGAACAGAAAAAACACCTCAGCAACAAAAGCACATAATCAATACAGCATAGACACATGACTTTGCAACAGGGGAGGTAATCCAGCTCCGG
>JAFVLL020013388.1:0-27881 GCA_021397915.2 Tor tambroides | reverse complement strand
CTTTGCAGTTTACAGTAAAATACTGTATATACATTTTACAGTATCTTACTGTACATATTACAGTAAAATACTGTTCAAATTACAGAAATCGGTTACAGTGCATTTACTAGAATGACCATGTTTCATTCATCTTGTCAGCTAATGTTCATAAAAGACCAGGTGGAGGACAGCGTGGGAGGCTGGAGTTGGCTCACATTTATGTAGCAGTTAATTAGTTCTACATCAAAAGTGCTTCTACTGAATTACACATCTGTTCTCTTATGATCTTTGAGCTGTGCTGTTCGCATGGGCGCCTCCACATTAAACTCTAGGTAAACTTGAGCAAAACAGTTCATCTCAGCTCATCATCATTATTAAAAGTTCAAAGTGGAACACTGTTTTTTAAAAATTTGTCTCTGAATCCTCAGAGGAGATTGCCTCAGCTGGCTGAACAGCAATTGTTTGGGGCAGATCTTACTAATAATGTTATGTGTGAGTATAGACCCTATAAATGGGGCTGTGTCATTGACAGCCAGGCAGGGAAATGTGCTGTTACCTTTGCTGAAGCTGCAATGGGTTTGCTATGGAGTCTCATACGTTCAGAAGGAGAAAACATGTAGGTATGTGCACACTCATATATTCATGACAGTGCAGTTGTGTGCGTGTGTGTGTTTTTTAAGAAATATAGTAATCACTTGTGTGTGCAAGTCGAGTCAGAATTTAAATGCCTGTTCCCTATTTGTTCTATCTCTTTGTCATGTGTTTTTGCTGTGTAGTCCATTTGCCATCTGAACACTACATTTAATTTTGAGTAAATGCTTCTGAAGCGTAAAGTTTCCTGCCATACACTGAAGATGAAAATTGGAAAGGGAAAGGGAAAAGAACCAATTTTGTATTCATTTCAGTACTGAGACTCAGCAGTTAGGAACTCAAAATACGCCACAGGCATGTTCTTTCTGTCTTTTTTTTTTTTTTGGTAGTTTGTACCGCAGACTCGTTCATTACTGATTTATTATTATTTTTTTTATTTTTTTGCTTATCCTCTTGTTCTCTTTCTGTAAACAAAGTCATGTTGTCAGACTGCAATGCCTCTAATATTTTACTGCTTGTAATTTTCTTTTGCCTTTACTAGCAGCTTTCATAACTTGAATTAATAAGGCATTAACAAACATTATTGCAGACTATGTGTTTCACAACAATAATGCACATTCAAAAAGTCCTTTAGATTCATAGGCTCCATGTTTGAATATAGAATGAAGTACAGATGTCTTGATGTTAATGGCTTATTCATGAAAGCTAGTGATCTGTCTGTGCTATTGCAAATAAATGGAGTCATAGTTAAGCTGACAGTGTCCGCTGCTGGCGGCTGCGCAAACTGCAGTGGCTGCTTCACCGGCAATGATCCAGACAGCTTAACCTCTCATTATTTTAGCTGTCTGGTATATCATTGCTCATATGATTTATTCGGGTATGCTAATAATGTTATTTCTTCCATTTTAATACAAAATGTATTTTGTGAAACTCTATGCATGCCGTGTGTAGGCTACATTATTCGATTTAATTGCATGTTCCATATATTTTCGTATTTTCTCTTTAATCTGCTCAAGCAGTGTCTGGTCTGGAAATACCACTCCAGAGTTGCATCGCCAGTCTATTTGGGTGGAAGGGGTTGAAAAACAGCAGGGGGATGAAAGACTGAATATTTCATTGCAGCGACAAACAGCAGATGGCCCTCTTGAGTTTTCCTTTTTTTTAATTCCTCCTCTGTGATTGTGTTTCTCTGGTGATATTAATCTAAATGAGAAAATACTCTGTGTTATTGGGGCATGATATTAAATTGGCACCCCAGCCCTTATCGCAACACTCATTACCATATGATTAAAGAAACAGGCGACAGATAAATGTAGGCCTATAGCAAAAACGGGCACTCATCCATACAATGCGTTACATAGGTATGTTTGCCTAAAACACTGGGGGTCTCGGTAGCACCTCAGAGGTGTGATGTAGGCCTGCTTCATTTTGCACTCGTGGGGCGTGTCGGTGGGGTTGTGTGAAATTAATTTCTTGGAGATTCGCATAAACACGTGTCTCATAAAGAGTGTGCTTGATTATTGTTAATACACACAAAATAAGTGAAAATTACGTATTTTTCTGCGTCTCAATTCTGTTGTTTGGATTCAGAATGATTATAAATATTGGCATCTAAATGTATTTATAATTTAAAAAAAAAGTCAAATAAAAAATCTGGCGACTAGCTTCTGTAAACACTAGGCTATTGGACAAATTCTATTAGATAAATCATATTTTGACATATCTAAATGTTGTCATCGGCACGTTTGAATCTTATCAGCACAGAAAATACAAATATATACGGACATAAGGGTGGGTTATTCTCGTCTTTGAAACGATGGCAAAGGAGGAGTTTGTTGTTAAGACTTGTTGATGATCTGTGAGGCTGAGGCGGGAAGCGCGTGGTCGTTAAGACTTGTTGATGCCGTTGATCTATTAGGCTGAGGCGGGAAGCGCGTGCGCCTCTCGCTCCAAACGGCTGGAGACGCTAAATGAGCTCGAGCAGGAGGATGAAGAGGAGCATTTCTTGAATACGTTTTCTTTCCTGGCTAACGTTAGCACTTATGCTGCACATTTGTGTACTCCCGCTTCGGGGAAAGACTTTTTTATTTGAGTTTATTTATTTGTTCGTTCCTGTCACACCGGGTAGACGCCATCCCCACCGGAGCCGCTCGGTGTTGCTTACATTTCTCTCTCAGAAGACATGCTGCTTTAGAAAAGGAAAAAACGCACATCGTTATTGAAAAACCACGCAACCTAGAACATGAGACTGAATGGGGAGTGATCGTCTGAGGAGATCCCTTATCAACAATAAACACCTTCGTTCAAACTTACCTCAACTCACCGTCGTTACGCCGTCGGTTATTCTCAAGATGAGTGGACGTTTGAACGGAACCGGCGTGGATATCTGCTAAACTTGGTAAATATGTGAGACATATGAATATGTGTAGTCGCAGGGCTCCACCTGGGAGACGAAGGTGGTCGCGTTTCTCCGCTTGACAGCTCAGAACGAAAAACGCTTTGTTTGCTCAGACTCCGGGAGTGGACGTCGCTGCCCAGGGTGCTGAATTTCACCAGGACCGGGTCAGAAATAAAGGAAGGAAAGTGACGGATCAGAGAGACTCGCAGGCGTGCCGTGAATATATTTTCACGTTCTGTATTTTGGAGGAGCCGGGCAACTCATGTGATAATCATTTTCCGAAAAGCATTGTGAAATCAGGAATGAAAAGTAACCTGCGAGCCGCGTGACTTCGAAATGAAAATTGGACAACATGTGAAATACGGACAGTTGAGTAACACTTCACCTTTGTATTCATTATGCTAATTCAGTGTCTTATTTCGCCCGTCGTGATGTGTGGATATCTTTGATCATCATCCGTGCATTTCAGAGGGCAGAGCACAGAAACAGTCGCAAAAATGGGACAATAATTGAGACAGATCGGGCGGTTTGTTGTTGTTGTCTGTGCTTTGTGTGTAAGGAGTTCAACAGCCCTGTTTTTGAGACATGGCAGCGGCGATTGCCAGCGGTTTGATCCGCCAGAAGAGACAGGCACGGGAGCAGCATATAGACCGACCATCCACCAACAGAAGGAGAAAAAGCCCCAATAAGAATAAAGGGCTTTGCAACGGGAACCTGGTCGACATCTTCTCCAAAGTGCGAATCTTCGGCCTCAGGAAACGCAGACTACGACGACAAGGTGTGGGAAGTTCAGTACATAAGAAGTCTATGCCGTGTTTAATGTCTTGAGATAATATACGCCCACATTTCATTTTCACATTCAGCTCTGACAACAAGGGACTCACGGCATGGAACTGCTGTTTATCTTGACGAGAATAGCTGATAGGGTTTGTATAGACTTGTGTTGTGTCTTGACAGATTTCTTTGACAGACTGTTTTTATTTCCGTCAGTCTGCAAATCTATCTTTTTTTTTTTGTTTGTTTGTTTTTTGTTAAATATGTAGTAAGACCAGTCAGTAATGAGACCACGTATTCAGCTTAAATCTATGTACGTCATACTTTCAAAATAATTCTCAAAACAATTCTCCTCCGTTTTTGAAGGCCACATATATCAGAGCTGGATATTGTTTTGATTCCAACTAGATATATACGCATTGTTTGAAATATTCTGAGATTTGGCAGCCTCTCTATCTTTGCTATACCCATGGGAGGTGTTGATGTTGATTTATTGGCACTTTCATGAATGCAAGTAAAGCAGCAGGTGCCCAACGTGTTGCAGGAAAAAAGAAATGCTATCACATCATCAGTAAACAACATCCAATGACAGCTTATCGTAATAGAAATGCCAAATATTCAGTTTAGGTAAGATTAAAATAAAAACAGTCTTTCTGTCACCCCAACAGTAGTGGAGACCTGTTCAGATGAAAAATGAAATTATGATGTGACTTAAAAATGTATTATTCTAAATGTAAGTATTTCTAGTACAACAATAATTCATTTTGCTTTCATATATCACATTTATATAACAATTTTAAGTTTTATAATATGCAAGGTGGCTTTATAGTATATCAGAAAACCATAAGACGACAAACAATCGACAAACCTTTTGTCATGGGGACGAACAATCTTATAAATTGACAGTCACCTCAGGACAATCATATAGTTAATATGTTAATGTATAATCACAAGTGTTATATACTCATTTTTTTAGAATCAGAAAATATACGTGTTGTGTGTGCATTTTTGGCCTGCAAGCAGAAATTATTGTTTAAAAAAAAAAAAAAAACACTGTAGGCCAGCAGCTTATCCAATAGATGAGCTACAGTCTGATAAAACTATAATAGAGGTGGAGATTTGGAATACTGTATATCATGGTACCTGTCAGAGAAGTCCAGAGGGGAATCTTGCACAAATAAGTAGTGAGTAAAAGATGTAGCTGTTGCCAGGAGAAACTGAGAGTGATGAATTAGCCCTGCAACGTCTCGGCTAACGTGCACCTGTGACGGCCATCTTATTACAGATGGCGAACAGCTCATGGCCTCCCCTCACACTCCTAGAGTTAACTTTTTTGGAAAGCAGCTTGTTATAAGGCTTGTAAGTCAAGCTTACCCACATCATCACTATTTATAATTACACATGGTGAATTGAAAACATTAAGCTGTCGTTAAGTATTTGCTGTTTAAGATAACTACCAGTGCTCACAGTTGGTTGGACGGTCTCTTTTGAGTCCTGTTGCCTGTTGCGTTGTTGCCTGAGTTACTTTTGACGGAGCACCCCCTGGGATTTACCTCATTAATTTCCCATTGCAGCTAGATTTTCAAAATCTTCAGTGAGCATTTTCACAGCCTTGAGGGCTCACCAGGGGCTCTGTGAAGCTGAGCGTTAGCCTGCCCACCCTCATAGGTTCTTTCACATGTGTGTGCTCAGGAGAAATAATGGTTAGTTTAGTGGTGGTAATTTAGTAGTGGTCACAGGAAGGACACTTTGAGCATAGCCTTTGAGCATATCCTCCCATCATGCAAGGGAGTGAGATGCTACATTCGTCTCCATTTTAACTGACTTTTAGGTCGTGACATGCAGACAATAGGAATATTCCCCTGAGTATGCAAATGCATGTACAGACCATGAACTGAGACATTTGCCTTGTGGCAGGGTAGTAAAAGAAATCAGAGAAGACAGTAGTTTAAAAAAACAAAAACAAACAAAAAAAAACAACTTGCTCAAGTTTATTTTCAGTTAGTCAAATCTCTGGCAAAATGAGTGATGATGATGATAATAATGGTACTAGTGGACCTCAAGCCTGTGTTTTATAATTTGCCCAGCACACCATCCAAAAACATTAAACAAGGAACAGTCCTTATATACTGTTTCATATTGATTTATTTGACTTTCTAGCCTCTCAAGCAGAATGCTATTATTGACAAGGCATTGGCGTGACCAGATCGTTACAAAGATATGTGTCGTGTTGCATTGATTCAAGGTTATCGTGCTGTTTAGAGTTCTGTAAATGTGTAAATAATACTAGTGGTAGACCCAAGTAAACTCGCTTTACATTTTTTTTGTCATGATTGTGTCTTCAGAGACAAATTTTAGGGATCATTCTTGGCTCATAGGGTAAAATCAAATGAAGGATCTAGTAACAGCAGATAATAATATATGTGTGTGTCGGAGAACATGAATGTCGTAATATTTTCAAGCAAAGATTTTTCTACACAAGGTCTTGCTTTGGTTTGTAAGGTACAGTACCATTTCAATTTAAGATGTCAAAATGGACACAGACTGTTAACTTTAAATGCTCAGTCAATGCTGTCAGCTCTGACCAAAGTCTTTGCTAAAATGTACATTATACAGTCTGACAGTTGTTGATGCACGGTCTGTTTTAGCTTTTACCCAAGATCTCACTGGGGTGATATTGTACAATCTGGCAAACAACAGTTGTAAAACTGCAAATGACTTTAGGCTGGGATATAGGTATCGCAGAATAAAGGTTGAATAAGGTTCCCTATAGGTCAGCTATTCAAATTGATGACAGATGGTATATTTATTCCAGTTGATTTAGATGCTGGGCCCATATTCCATTTTGAGCCGTCCATGTCTGAATGGCACAATTCTAATAAAAGGAGGAGGTTGAGTTGTTTGTTAATGTCCATGACCTCAGAAAAAAAAAATCTGAAAAACCATTTCCAGACATGAAAGGTCTCCATCAAGCCAGTAAAAACAAGTGCATCTTTCATTTATTTAAAATCTCTTTGTTCAAAACAGAGAGTTTATCTGTTTGATTGCATCTCAGAGTGCTGCCATGTAGCAATTTTTACCCTTTTTACTCCACAGGACATGGCCATGAAAAATAAACATTGTTGTGAAGTGATTGCTTACTAAAATGCGCTGCTGCAAACTCAATTTATAAATTTAGTAGGTGGAAGGTTCTTATATAGCAAAACATATAACTCTAACCTTGTATTCAAGTCTCGCTAAAAGGATGTAGCGAGCCAGGAAGGGTGCAGAAATCATTTAGCCATCTTTATCAATTAAGTGCAACAAAATTAGATTGTTTTGTGGTATTTATTGTCATTTTATGCTTCTGCATTTATCCACTGTGAAAGTTCAGTGCTCTGATGCTTATTATCCGGATAAGTGATAAATATGACAGAGATTCTTCCTGGCAAGACATGGTTCAACACGCTGTTTGGACGTTACGTTTTGCGTCCAATTAGAATGCTCAGTGGAATGGAAGACCACCAGTGGAGACTAGCTTTTAATCTCTCTCTATGCTAAGTCTCATTAAAAAGTCTGATGAATCTTGCATACACTCAATTAGTTCTGACTGAAAGTGCATAGCACCTCCTTTAGTCTTGAGTGTAAGGTGGTGCTTGTTCTTGACTGTGTAAATTACTGAGCTTGATGTCAATTCGCCTATAATGACTAAATTACTTTTCGGTTTTGCACGTTTGACTTCCGCCACGTTCCACCACGTAGTGATATACAAAATGATATTCATTGTTATTTACAGAGGTGAGACGTATAGTGTGTGTATGTGTGTGTCTACATGTATATATTTATATTTATGTCTATATGTACTATATGTGTATGTGTACACACACACACACACACACTCATACACCTTATATAGCATATGTAGTATATATATATATATATATACATACATACATACACAAACCTTATTTCTTGCAATATCTTTCTCATAAAATATGATCAATTTTTGTAGAAGAGAGTATGAATTTCATAAAACTAGTAGTTCCAATAAGTAATGTAATAGCAGCGCTTTCTCAGTCTTTCCTGTGACTGTGAACATTATGAGTGTGCTTACGAAAGCTGGAAAAGCCCTTCTCCTGTTCCTGAAAGTCTATAGTGGGTCAATCACATGTGGTTAAGTCTACAGCTGGTGCTGTATGCAGTGAGACATGCTCCCCCCCCCCATCCGTGTCTGTCTGATGATAGCTACCTCAACTTGTCTGTCTCCTTCTGTCTCTCTCTCCACCACACACAAAAAACCATGCACCTGCAGCTAACTTTTTATCAGGATGAATGTTATGAGCATCCATCATCTTTAAAAAATGTATTTATAGAATTTTCAGATGTCACAATGCTTGATTCTTTACACTCAGTGTGGCAAAGCAGTTCGTAAAGTTAATATAATATAAGATTATAAGTGATAGTCCATCAAAAAATGAAAATTCTGTCAACATTTTCTCACCGTCATGTCGTTTTAAATCTGAATGAATTTCTTTCTTCTGTTGATCACAAAAAAGGTATTTTGAAGAATGGCAAATAACATTGAAGCCCATTGACTTCCATTGCATGTACAAAAAAAAATCTAAATATCAAACAGTTTCGAAAAATCATGGTAATTCCAAGTAATTTCATGGAAAGAGGCAGTGAGAGATGTATGTTCAACTTCTGTATGTTACGTTAATGCACTTAATTAATTTTCTGTATGCCTTTTATTTAGATTGATTTTTGCTTTTTCTAATATGTAGAGATAAAGTTTCAAAACTCATCCTGAACAATTTGTACTGCAATTATACTTAAAATTGGATGGCTTGTTGAAGAAACTTGTACTATTACTTTTCCATGATTTTTTCTGGTAGACAATGAAACAGTTGAAAAAAGTCCAATAATAGACTTACATTAAAAGAGGGAACTAAGCCATATCTAGGGACCAGAATATCATAGACACTCGGAAGGTTGGCTCTTTTGACTTGGGCCATATCACTAGGGCCCTATGAAATCCGTTTTATTTTTTCCCAAATTCCATTTTATTTTTTTCTAAATTCTGTTTTTTCCGTTTTAATTTTTCTGGATTCCGTTTTTTTTCGTTTTAATTTATCTGGACTCCTTTTTAATGGTCAAATTAAATTTTATTAATCAAAAAGCATGTCTAATTAATTAAAATCATGAATCTTATACAATTTAACATTAATTTATTAAAAGTGTAACAAAAATGACATCATGTTTAGGGCCGTATGAAACGTTTTATTTTTTTCTCACCTTATGTTTTATTGTTGCCAAATTCTGTGTTTTAGCATGTCTAATAATTTGAATGCATACAAACAATTTTTATTTATTCTTACAGTAGCCTTATGAAATGTTTTTTCCCCCTCAGAAATTCTGTGTTGTGTATTTAAATTTTACTGGTTATCAGACAAAGGCTAAAAACATTGATTTAATTTATATTTTAATTAATGAAAATTAAACATTTAAATTTTTGGCAAATAAAGGGGATTTACTATTAAAATTAAAATATTTTGTGATTATTTCTTAAAAAAATAAAGTTGTATTATTTTTCAACAGTAGTAGTAGTAGTAGTAGTAGTAGTATTACGTACATTCTACTAAATAATAGTAATATAGCCTATTTCTGGCACAATGTCTTTAAAAAGTTAAACCGAACTTTTATTTTGACGGGTTGCCGTGAATACCTTTAAAGTACTGTGTGTATATGATATGATGCTAGTTTTACTCAAATGAAATGGTA
Organism: Tor tambroides; assembly: GCA_021397915.2. NCBI lineage: Eukaryota > Metazoa > Chordata > Actinopteri > Cypriniformes > Cyprinidae > Tor > Tor tambroides. Next base: position 18,379 of record JAFVLL020013388.1, on the reverse strand, counting down.
AAATGCTCGTAAAGTGACTCTCAGAGCAGTTTTGGAGATATTGTTCATGTATTTATGTCCTCACTGAGACGGCAGACGCTGAAATCACCGCGAGCGCCACGCGCGCTGTGTGTGTAACTAGTAAACAAAACCGCGCGTCTGCTCCATTCATACAGAGACGCGCAGAACATGCAGGATTCATATTTAAATCGACTTTTGCGGCTTAATATTTACAGATACTAGTCCATATCGCGATTTGATTTAAGTGTAATGACCTACTTTTGATTAATTCATCCAAACTTTGACAAATTCCGTGACATTCCGCGTTAACCTGTAAATTCCGTTTTTATGACTGGATTCCGCGATTCCGTCCGTGTTTTCTGCATCGCGGAAATCATAGGGCCCTATATCACCCTAGCAAAGCCCTAGCACCACTCAAAACATCCAATCTGTTACGTAGCAACATGCAAAACAACACAGAGCATTTTAGCAACAGATAACACCTTTGGAACCACCCAGAACACCTTAGCAGCAGCGAAGCAACATGCTAAAAAAGAGTCTGAACACTTTTACAACCACATGTAGCAAAATCATGGCATCTTATGGTGGTGAGTTTTGCATGGTCAAGCACCACGTACATTTTCTTCAGAAAATGTACAAATCTAATTTTCCTTACATCCTCTAAATATTGCATGCGTACATTTGGGGATGCATATGGAACCGTAGCTCATCCCCATCTCTTTGATTGTTCTTTGTGGGTTTTTTTTTTTTCTGTAAGTAAATGCTTGGGAGCTCTTTGCTGTCTTTAAGCGTCTCAGGATGCTGTCTCAGCAGTATCACTGTGTAGGTGGAGGCAGATATCATAAAGCACCACTGTGATTAGCATTCTTTGTATCTCTCTTTCCCTTTAAACTCGCCCTCTCCTTCCGTCTTTTGTTCTTTTCTCTCACCCTCTCATTCGTTTTCTCTCCCCACCTTTGATGTGCCAGATTCTTCAGCTCTGCCCTGGCCTAACACAGGCAAATCCAGGGCAGCAGGCCAATGGTAAACAGCAGCATTGTACCTACATCAATATGACACGGCAGTTATTTGTTTACCAGCCTGGAGTTAAGCACAGCAAGGCTGGTTAAGTGTATCACAGGAGACCCTTATAGCCAAATGAGGCTACGACATTTATGCTCTAAGAAATCCTCCTGTTTTTCCTTCCTGTCTCTTGAAATTGGTGTCACTCGCATCTTTTTATGTAATTACCCCCGAGCAGTGTTTGATAAAGCACAATCCAGCCTCCCCAGAGTTAAACAACCAACGGTAGTATGTTTTGTTGTTGTTTCACACTATTGTTTTACAATTTGCACAGAGTACATTTACAATCTTAAAGGGGTATTTCCCCCAAAAATCCCTCATGCCGTTCCAAACTTTTATGACTTTCTTTCTTTGTGAAACACAAATTTAGCTGATGTCTGCATATTCAAACTTGGTACATTGTGATTTATTTGAAGACACAATTATTGATGTCAAACCTGGAGCAACGCATCTCCCTGTCTAATGCTTCAGAAGACTTGGAAAGAGTTCCAACAGTGCAAATTGCTGTTGTGTGTCTTTTTGAATTACCACTGTGGCACTGTCTAGTATGCACACATCTGATGTTCCATTAGTGATACAATACTTCTGAGCAGATACATCTCGAAAAACAGTGTAGCTATATGTGTATGAACTTTGAAGTAAAGGACAGTGTTTTGATAGAACATTCTTTGGTTTGTTATTTCCTTTAGATCTCCATTCTCAGATGAAAAAAAAACTATCTGTTTCTCTTCTTCTCTAAGCAAGAAGTCAAAAGGAACACAAAAGTTGACACCGTTTCCTTTATCTTCATTTTTACTGCAGTATGTACGGCATTCTAAAATCCTGTTAAATTCTGTCCAAAATCAGACCTGTGAGAATTTGTGCACACAATTTACATCAAACCATCCCCTTCTTGTTTAGTAATCAGATTGCATTGCTACTGTTCATGTGAAGACTGAGATCACTTGCCTGGTTACCTCACTGATTTGTTAAGCTCCCTGTTGATATCAACTTTAATTGCAGCTGTGGCCTAATGGATAGAGAGTTGGACTTGTAACCCGAAGGTCGTGGGTTTGAGGCTCAGGTCTGGTAGGGATTGTAGGTGGGGGGAGTGAATAACCAGCACTCTCTCCACCCTCAATACCACGACTGAGGTGAGACCCTTGAGCAAGGCACCGAACCCCCCAAACTGTTCCCCGGGCGCCGCAGCATTGGCTGCCCACTGCTCCGGGTGTATGTTCACTACTGTGTGCACGCACTTGGATGGGTTAAATGCAGAGGACAAATTCCGAGTATGGGTCGCCATACTTGGCCACACTCCCTTTCCCTTTCCTTATTTTTGTATCTTCTACTGTACTGCTTTACAGTTATATTATCACATTAATGTAACAATGTGCTTTATATTATTAATATTATTATTAAGAAAGGATTTGTTTTTGTATGGAATTTGCCACCACGTGGTAAAGATACATCTTTATCAGACCTGGCTAAAGAGGGCGCTTTGGAGTCTATTTCATATAAAAGTCACTACACAGCACTTGCTTGTTCTGTGGAACATAAAAGAAGATATTTTGTCTATACTGTGGAAGTCGATGGAGCTGTTACTTGGTTCACAGTGTTCTTCAGAATATCTTCTTTTGTGTTCTGTAGAAGTAAGAAATGCATACAGGGTTGGAATGACATGAGGGTGAATAAATGATGACATTTTTGGGTTGACTGTAATTTTAAATTTTTATCTTTACATACAGTATATTGGTAGATTACATAAATTTACATGTGCATTTGTAATGACTATAGACTGTAGTTCATCTATAAGAAGTGCTTATTGAGTGTTTTCTGTCTTTCTCCACAGATCCCCAGCTCAAGGGTATAGTGACCAGGTTATATTGCAGGCAGGGATACTACTTGCAGATGAACCCAGATGGATCTCTTGATGGGACTAAGGATGACAGTAGTAATTCTTGTGAGTTCCCTCTAATTTCATTATCATTGCACATAATAAAAAATCAAAACATGAACATGTTTCAAAAGGAATGACTCCTGCTTGATAATTCTGGTGCGCAAAATGCTACAGCTACACTTAAAAGGTAAAGTGTGCTCAAATGCATATCATTACTTTTACTACACACACTTTTAAAATCCCTGTTACTGATTCATTTTCTGTAGTTATCACTGTTGCTGATATGGCAGTAGGCTGGTCCTTGGGGAGATGTGTGTGTGCATGTGAGAGGATAACTCAGGAGGCAGTAGTGTATTATTAGCCTCTACTGGGCCTGCTTTTCAAATGCTTCAGGCCAGCTGCTTAATTTGATTTTAATATGCAGCAGTACTGACAGAGTGACACACAGAGGGCTCTCTGTCAGTCACACACTCTGAGAGAAGATGACACTTGACATTTGTGACACTAAGAAACACACCTACACAAATGCAGAAAACAACTGTAGAGTTGGCATTTTTTTTAGATACATTGAATTTTTGCTAATGTAATCAAAATTTCCCTAAAGTAATCAAACAACAGCAGTAACTAGATTTTGCTTTCCGAAAGGAAGCTGAAGTGCTGGCAAGGCACACATTTTAGGTAATTTATATTGGCTATTTATAGAAACTATATAAGTTGCAAACCCAAATATAGCTAAAAAAATGTACTCCAAATATACTACAATACTTCAGAAAAATTTGGACACAAGTCCACTTGCTTTGATTTTTTTTTTCATTTTGGTAAAATGATAGTTAAAATCAGTTATTTATATTAATTATATATAATTATTATGCAAACCCAAATGTAGATACTCCAAAAAGAATCTGGACAGTTTTGAACAGTTAAGCTACAATTAAATTTAATAAATTGGATAACAAAATGTCAAAGTGGAAATCATTTGAGACCTTATCTTTGAAGCAACATCTTTGTCTAACATCAGCAGTATTATTTGATCATTTGATTTTGTGTGAAAATGCTTGTGTTATCTTAAAAATACATTTGCTTTGATTTTTTAGGTAAAATATATTTATTAACATTGGAAATTTATATAAATTCTGTAAGTTGTAAACCAGTATCGATAGAGAGATGGAGATGGAAAGGCGAAGAAAAAGAATGAAAGGGCATGGAACGGCATTCAATATCATGCTCTCTTTGGAAGACAAAGATGCAAAGTCCATTTTGTGCCCTTGTAAGAATCTGTTCCACTGTGCCGGTGGAGCACTTCCAGAAACTCACTTTGATGTATCCATCCCACTCATATTTTGCCACACCAGAGTCTTCCAGACCAGGGCTTTTCTGAAGTCATTTTCATTCAAGCACCCCGGGAGCTCTGCCAATTACCAGTGAGTTGAAATGAGTTCATTACACTGTAGGTTTAAATCACCCCTTTGGATGCGCTTAGTGTCACCAGCTAGGCTGTTACTCCCCTCCAGTACAAACAATGGCCGTTACCTAACAAGACCGAAGAGCTGCTCCAACAACAAAAGATCCATTAAATCTGCCACGCACTACTACTGCCTCCAATCGCTAGCCTTCTATGCTCCAGCTTGTAGCGCCAGGCTTCTGTTGCTGCCCACTGGGCATAAAAACAATTATTCTACATAATATGAGGCCTTCATTCAATTTCTGTGTATCAGTTTTTATGCTCCACACTATCCCTGTTTGTGCACTCTGTGGAGTGCGGCCCATGTTCAGTTTATGGGTTGAGATTTGAAGCCCATTGTTTATCATTCTAATTGCATTTTAGTGATGTTTGCTATTATTATTGGGGTTAGAGGTTTGTTCTACATCCTAATCACTTTTAGAACTGCATAGCAACATACAAAAACAACCACATATTCAAATTTTCTTCAAAAATTGTAACTTTTTAATTTTCAAATTTAACAGTAATTCCTCAATTCTTATTTTAGATTTGTTGAATTTTAAATGGATGGAAAAGTTACATTTGTTAACCCCTGTATTGTCTTCACAGCGTTGTTCAACCTCATCCCTGTGGGCCTTCGGGTCGTTGCTATTCAGTCTGTGAAGACGGGCTTGTACATCGCCATGAATGGAGAAGGCCATCTGTACACATCAGTGAGTACACAGTTGTATACTTCGGATAACAATTCTAACAATTCCAACAATTCTCTGTTTCAGAACCTAGTGAATTACTGTCTACATAAGCAGCATCCTTCTAAGGCAGTGTCCTATGATAACTGACTGGTTTTGTATGGGAGAATACACAACTGATTGCAGTACAATTTTACATTAGCATATTTCCACGCTACAGATGTTATTATTTAATTGTCATAAAAAGACATAGCACACACAAATATTGGGCAAAACAGTCCAATGCGGTTAGATTGAAGTATGTCTTTTAAGGAAGCTCGCTTGGTTCTGAAACAGGTTTTGATTGGATTTTAGTTTAGCTTAAAAAAACATCATGACTTTTTTGATCTTGAACACATACAAAATCTGCAATCTGCCCACTCTCGCTCGCAATATCAGTCAGTGGTTCAATCTCAGATATCGGCATGGCCATCTCATTTACAATGAAACATCAGCTCAGGCTCAAAGCTGATACCCTCTTCGCTACTGCTTTATATCCCTTGAGCTCAAACTCATCTGAAGAAATATTCTCACTGCAGGTAAAAGATGAGTCATTGTGACCACCACAAATTTTTGGGCAGAACATCTTATGATCTATTATTTCATTCTGCAAAAACCGATATTGCACTAATACACAGGAGTCGTATCTGTCCAGATAGGTATATGGGTAGCTGAGAGAAGTTAAGCAGAAATGTCTTTGCATGCCAGAAATCATTATGGAGCTATAATACATAATAGAGCATGTCTCTGTTATGGTTTTAGTTTTAAATGCAAACCACAATTATGCACACCCACATGTGCATTAGTGGTTTTATAAAGACCTGTTGCTGAATGTATCGCGCTACATTAAAGTCTTCATGTTTACCATCAAACACTACATTTAGCCTACAGTGCAATGTATCCACCTTGACCAGATGGTCATTAATTACTGGCATCCATGGCAATCAGTGAGGTGTTACCTTTTCTCTCTGGTGCTGGTCATTATTGACAGAGCACTGCACAGTACAAATTCATCTTTTCCATGAGCACTTGATTGAATCCTGTTGATATGCACTCTATATCTCCAAAAATATTGGACATTTTTATTGTAGCACTTCTTACAATATGTTGTTTGTTTTCCTAATTTAAAAGTCATTTGGGATAAAAGTGTGTACTGATTTTATAAATGTTAATTTAAAAGAAATCATGTAAATTTAATCGTCAACGCAGACGGAAAACTTTGCATACAGAGAAAGGGAGATGTGAGACAATCCCCAAAAGTATTTTGACAGCTTTGAACATTTAGGACACACTTGAAATGAATAAAATCAACTGAATTAGATGAAATGTCAAACCAAGTGTGATCCGAAAACATGTGATGTTACACCTTTTCTCTGAACTGTTTTTTAGACTTTTAACCAGAAACTACTGTTTCTTAATTTGAACTTTTTTGGTGATTTTTTTTTTTCTTGCGTGAAAACTGTGTTTGCGTTATGATAAGTTACTCTTGCTTTGATATATGTATTTTTTTATTGTTGTCATATATTTTGAAGAGTGTCTAAAGTGCCTCTGTATATGCCTCATACATGTTTCCAATTATACAGGTATTTTTAGTGCTAGACATTAGTTTTAAAATAATGGTTATATGGACTAGACATGTTGATATGCAGAAGCTGTTCTTCCCTGGTAACAAGCTAAAACTTCCAATATTCAGCCACAGCTGACCCAGCGTATTTCACTGGGGAGTCTTATACAATGACAATCTTTCTCGGTCCTAATGGGCTTACTAATCAACTCCATGGATGCGCCCACACACTCTCTCAGCTTTCTATCACTGCTACTTTTCTGCTCTCTCTGTTCCTGTGTGAATGACTCAGGTAATGGCAGAGAAAGCTCCCCTCCTTTTTCTCTGTCTGTTCTCTGAGGTTTGTACATTCATTTGTCATTATTCCTCTTTTCTATGAGAATGTGCAGTTATTACCTGACCCTCCATCCATTAGAGGCCATTTTTCATTAGTGAATAAAATAAGCGCACTTATCCTGTAGATGCCCTCAGATTTTTATTAAAAATGACATTTAATTCTAGCACTACAGCAAACATGAGTTTAACCATTTTGAAGAGCTTCATAGAGTTTATAGTTTTTGCTAAATTAAATTAATAAAAATAATCAATGGAATTAATAGTATTTGCAGCATTTTGGGATAGACGGCTAGGCAGGAAAATAGACCAGAATGAGATTTATTATTATTCTGAGACCACTAAAATTGGTCTGCTGTGGCTGAAATGAGTTTTGTGTCCATTTCTGTCAGTCCAACATTTTATTGTATCACAGATTAATGACATTTTATACTGTACGATCAATCGTTACTCATTTTCCTTCATCAGTCAAACACAAATGAAGGCACGCTGACGGCCCACTTTGATTAGTTGATCTCTATTCTCTCTTAGAGGCAGGCTGAGAGAATACGATTGTCCCGTTGAATAGAGCAGAATTCCATTAAGAAGCTCTAGCACTGCATCCTGGTCTTTTGTCTGTCAGGCCTATTTTTTGTACAGCGCAGGAGTACAAGTGACCCAATAGTATCGAAACATCCTGGAGTCTCGGCACAATGGACTCATGCCTGGGAGAAAAGAAAGACTTCAATAATCTTCCATTTTTCAATCCCTCTCTTTTGTTCAATGGGCTCAAACTCTGCTTTCCTCTCTGCCGTTGATGTTCATAGGCTGATTCATCCTTTGGAATAATAATCAAGCTCCTTTTCTGGGTGGCTGCAGGTGTGACAGTTGTGCAGTTATATAAATACAAAACAGCATTGCTCTGAAAAGCAAACATACTTGTCTGCTTGAGTGAATGAGAAATTTGCATGTAACTTTTAAAACAATTGGCAAAGAACAAAAAAAAGAAGGAAAAACAAGAATTGCATATTTGTTCATTTGAGTCGCTGTATGAAGTTATATGGCCGAGTGATTTGGCTTTTCGTGGTTCTCTGGCTCTCTTCAAAGCTGTTTGTTCTCCTCTATGGATTGAAGAGGTCTATAGCTTTATCGCCCTGCCACACTTGTTAGAGCTACCTTTCATGAGTGTTAGATTGACTCTTCACATCAGTAGACTGGCCCCTGTAGGCTTACATCCCTTTGGTGCTTGTGTAGTTTGAACTATTGCTACCAGAGATTGCTTACAAAGCTCAGTTCACTATAGAGCCAATTTGATTAGTTAAGTATTTGATTTATTATCTGAACACTTATTGTATGATGCAGCCACAGTGCAATGCAGTAATGAATAAATCTTATTATGGATCTTTTTGGCATATTTCTAAATGATAAATAAAAAGATTTTAGGCCTGTGAATTAACGTAACCACATCTGTCATCTCTTGACATAATGACAATATTTCCGCTCACTTCGCTGTTTTCTACAGTACTTGTAACCTCATTCAGTGTTGGTGGTGTATAATAGTGGGCTATAAAAAGATTCAAATCTTTCCATGTTTCCTGCTATGAGTTTGCTGGCTGCCAGGATTTCTTGTAGGGTAAACATATATGTTGGTTAAAGATAAGAACTTGTCTTCTTACCGCATATTTCTGAACAGTAATCTCATACCGCATATTTCTGAACAGTAATCTCATATCTAACCAGAGGTTTCACATAACCTGTCTAGTCAGAGATAAGCACTGTCCAATCCCTGTCTTCCTGCTGACGATTGTGAGATTATCAGCACTGTTAAAACTAATAAAATACCGTCACAATTTTTAGACATACTTATTCCTGTAGTAAGGGGCACGTTTCTCCAATGGGCCATAAAACTCAGACCAAAAAACAACCTGAGGATATAAGCTGTAACAGACAAGATATGAGTGAGTTCATCCCATGGCATTTCTCAGTGACGGCAGATGGCTCAGTCTGATTATATTCTCAAGTGTTTATTATTCTCACCCTCATGTCTAAATCTTCCTACACATTTTTTGTTTGTTTGTTTTGTTTGAACAAGCAACCAAAATCACAGAGCATAATATTTTATGATGAAATGCCTTATTAAATGGAATATGCAAAAATGCTTTAGCTTTTATTATTTGTATTAAATTTGCATCTTGAATGTGAATCGTGATGAGAACCTGTTGGGTTTTTTTTTAAATAAGCTTCACCAACCTGTGTTACCTGAATACAGAGGCAGCAGAGGGAGAAACCAGGGACTGGTGAGAAACCATCTTCATGCATTAATGAACAATAAGGTCAAAGCTACAAGCTGGCTTGGAAAATAGAATCAGGGGACAAGTCGTCTATAAATAGGTCTTTTTTCATTCTGTTAAGATGAATAATACCACAATTACTATTATGTCTTTTTCTATTATTGTCATTTGGCCTATATATAGTTATAACTACGCCCATGTCCATTGTGCAGACAATTAAATTTTGAATAGACCGTCACTAAGCATAAGCACTTTTGCAACACATAGCCCAAGGGTCAACAACAAGATGTCCGTGCATTTTTTTTTTTTGCTGGCATTGGTATAGAGAGCAGGCTAGCTCACCTATGAACCAATGCAGTCATTTAAAGGCGGATGGAGGTTTGGGAGGAAGGTGTCATGTGAAAGCCCAGTCGCAGAGTTAATGGAGCCCCACCAGTGAGATGGTGCTTGGCGCATTGATAAAGTTTCCCTCTGCCAGCTTGTGCAGCAGAGAGGGGTCTTATTTGGAAATACATAGGCAAAACAAGGTCAGGTGACTAATGGAGGTGAAAGCAATTTCACTGTCAGACAACATCTAAATGGAATCCTTTGCTTGCTCCCCGACAGTGGCATTACTGCCGTGCCAGTTTCGTCTCTTTTCGGCTGGCCATATCTTCAGGCAAGTTTGGCCACGTTTTCAATTTACATTCATTTTTGTCATCTGTTTTCAGCCATGTAATGACTTTATGAGCTTTGGAACACAAGCTGTGAACACAAAAGGGCTTTATGGACTGAAGCATACTGTCGTCTGATTGTGCAATATTTAATATTCTCTGTTTATAAGGTGCTTTGGTTCTTCTTGAGTTTTGCAACGTTGGCCTGACACATCCCAAAGGGAAAAAATGTCATAAATGTACCTATAAGATGCTCCCCTTTGGGGGTTGGCAAGATTTATTATTGTTTTTGAAAGAAGGCTTTTATGCTTGCCGAGGGTACATTTATTTGATCAAAAATACAGTAGAAACCGTAATATTGTTAAATGTATTACAATTTAAAATGACTGTTCTCTATTTTAATATATTTCAAAATGTAATTTATTCCTGCAATGGCAAAGCTGTATTTTCAGCTCTTCAGTGTCACATGATCCTTCACAAATCATGATTTGGTGCTCAAGAAACATATCTGATTATTATCAATTTTAAAAACAGTTGTAATGCTTAAAAGGGATAGTTCCCTCAAAAATTAAAATTTTGTCATCATTTCCTCACTGTAAAGTTTTTTTTTTTTTTTTTTTCCAGAGCCATATGAATTAATTTGTTCTGCTGAACAGTGAATATATTTTGGAGAATGTGGGGCCAGTTGCTGGTCACATCTTTTCTCCACAAATGTGGTCTTTTGTGGAACATTTTTGTGGAAACTGATAAATAGTTATTATTTAAAATCATCTTTCGTAAATGTATTTACTGTCACTTTTGATCAATTTAACATCTCTTAACTGAATAAAAGTCTTAATTTATTTTATTTTCTTATTAACCCCAAACTTTTAAACAGTAATATGTTTTCAAGAGAATAATGTTCTGTAAAGCTTTTTTAGTTGCTGTAGGGGGAGTTTAGCTTTCTCTTTATACTGCTAGAAAGCATTTAGGGCCAGATTTACTAAACTGGGCAAATTAACGTTAGAGCGCAATTCCATAAAAGCACCAATGGGAGGGGAAAATTCTGCAGGTGATTTACTAACAATGCGCACATTAAAGACAACAGATGCAGCTAGATTATTTCCATAATGTCCAGCGCAATCTACCAAGAGCAGCGCAAATTACCGCCTGCTTCAAGACATGCTTTTTTGGGCGTTAAATAATGGCGCAAATACCAGTAATTTGACGAGTGCAAACGTTAGTAAATTGCGTTGCATGAGTCGTTTTAATACTCTCCTCCCATAAATTTTGCGTCTAAAAGCAAAACTCCTACAAATGCATATTCAATATGGTCAGGCATAAAAATAACTAATTCTATGCTAATTCTTCACTGCGCGTCTTTAGTAAATCCTGACAGCACTATTTTAACGCCAAAAGACGGTTTTCACTGGCGCAAGCTGTTGGTATATCTGGCATTTAGAATGTCACTTGTTATTTGGTCAGAACAACTGGTCTTGTATTTATTGACATGATAGTTATGTAAGTTTGTTCATTCACATATCCATAAAGATTTGAGCTGTCCGCTCAATTGAATCTCCAGTTTTTCTTCGTGGAAGGGCCATACAATCATAATGGAGGCTAGTAACTCTACATTGATCCTCAAATGAAAGGGTGGGGGTTGTGTCAGGTAAAATCACTTTGTAAAATCTGCCTTATGTCTTCATAAAAAAGAATGCTGCAACAAAGAGACGGCCTACTTTTGGAGCCGTGCGTTATGTGTATCTGACAGATAATCTGAGCGCAATAGAGTGGAAAGAACGCAGTATCGATTAGAGAGCAGGAGACAGTCTGAGAGGTGGAGGATCTTCTTGATGGCACAGGAGGAAAAGCTTTGGGTATGTCGGTGGATTTTCATATTGTTGTGAGCAGTCAGGCTTCACTTAAGACATTGTCTACAGAAGCCCTAGTGGCTTATGCATTTGTGGAAAACATTTTCTGTTTTCCTGACCAAGGTTGTTTGAGTAGGTGTAGATATTTAGTCAGGTTAGATGATGAATAGAAAGATTGTATTGTATAGAGCTGTCATTGTGGGAAGGAAGACTCTAGTATAAATAGAATAAGTTCTATCTATTTTATCAACAATTGTTGAAATGATGAAGTACATCTGCAGCTAAATAACTGATAACCTCCCTTAAAAATAAAGTCAGGTATTTGCAATATTATTGAATATAATGTTTAACAGGTACTGTATGTATCTGTTTAACTTCCCAATGAAGGTTTATGATCTTTATAATGAGACTATAGCTGCTTTTCCACCGAAATTACCTGGAACAATTTGTCCCAGGAACTTTGTTTCTCAATACCAAGTACGCAAATTTCGGACTTTGAACTCCCGGGGACGGGACGACGCAAGTCCGGTAATTTTGCAAACAGCAGCGTACTTGATAACATCAGTCAGCTCACCTTGGCTACTGCAATTTTCCTCACTGTATTTACAGTAAGATGAAACATGATATCAAACACCACTGCCTCTATTCGGTTTCATTTAAACATATTATTGGCTGCAGAAATGTAGTTCAGGGAATGTACATACATTACAATGAAATGAAATATTAAACAGTATTGCCTCTTTTAATTTTCATTTTAACATATTAATAGAATAATAGAATAAAGACCAAAGATTACCTGTTAGATTTACCCAAAACGAATTTGATCTTATGTTTAACCACTTCAGAGACATCAGAGCCAGCGGCAAATTTCAGAAGGACTAGCCGAGTTGAGGCTGCTCCCATCGGGATACATGAGCACTGAGCGGTGTGCCCGCTGATCGCGTAGAGCTCACGTCTCTGAAATCGGCGAAGCACATTTTCAAATAGGTGCTGTCTTTATAAATAAACCGCAGATTTGAGATTTAAACAACTACTTTCTCACCTGAAATCCTTTTAAAACTACATTTCATGACACAATAACAGTAATATTTAAAAAAATTATGCGAATATGGTGGTTGAAAGACAATGCTGTGTGAGCTCAACCAGTGAGCGTGTTCAGCGCCCAAGTCCCACCCCCGAAAGTTCCGGACCTTTGAAAAAGTACTACCTCGTGAGCAGGGACTTTCTGAGGAGCAAATTTTTACCCAGAACTTTATTTAGATCCTGGTTCCTGCAGTGGAAACACGCCGAGTACTGGCCCAAAGTCCCTAGTTCCTGCGGTGGGAACGGGGTTTTAGATAAAGACACAAATCATAACTGTGTAAAACAGTTTGTAATTTATCAAGCTGAGGACAAGACTTGGCTGTGAGCTGGTAGTGTGTTGACAGATTTCGAGGAAGCTATTGCTGAATGCCCACATTGTTCACACCAATAAAAGGACACTCCCTATGACTCCATGGATGAATCAGTTTCTTTTTTCTTTTTTTTTTCAGAGCCAGTAAAATCAAATTTATTTTCCAAAGTAATTCAGACGAGAATTTTTGACTATTCAACATGAATATCAATAATACAACTGCATTTCAAGTATTCTCATTTATTTTCTCTCTGTATACACACACAAGAGGAGCTATGAATATCCTATCCATTGGGAATCAGGGTATCTTTGGTTCAATTGTTTTTTATTTTAATATTGAAAACTGAAAAAAAAATGAAAAAACGGCACATATTTAGTTTTTCATTTGTTCAAACAAAACGAAAAATCAAGAATTCGGCTTATTACGTTCAGGGATAGAAAACAAATAAACAACTTGAACATTCGATCTCTACATGTGGGCGGGAATGAAGCGCCCCTCTCCGCTGATTGGTCAACTAAACTTTACAACATAATAATAGTCCTTAAAAACATAATAGGAGTCCTCCATTCTATGGATTCTTATCGTGTTTATTGCTACTACATTTGATCTCCTTCTCTTCATCAAATCAAACAGCCAGGTTAACGAATGGCTTGACACAAACCATATGGAGGCAGAGCCTAGACAGAGCTTTCTTTTGTGTAGGCATAAAATCTGCAACCTACCCATGAAATATTAGTTTATCTCATAAATACTATTAATTTACTTCAAACCTGCACTCACAACTACCTACTAGCCTACATCTTTGGCACACTGCCTGATTTATTATAGCTAACCGCCTATTAAAATCTGTGTGGCAAGCTGCGCGACGCACTGCAGCGCGGGGAAATTGTATTGTAGACAAGCGCTGCAGTGCAACTAAACCAAAGTCACAGAATCGTTGTGCGACTGACTCGCAGTAGGTGCAGAGTGGTGTTCCTAAATGAATCAGTCTTTGAAAGACCCATTATTATATACAACAATTCAATTACCAATTATTATAGATAGCCACTTGATTTTATTCCTAAATTAATGAATGAAGCATTTTAACTAATAGATTAAATAAAAGGCTCCTTTATTAACACAATGAAATACCGCCACCTAGTGGCGATATTACTTTCATAATTCAGATATCATTTCATTTTGTTCATATTTCTCAGATTCTGTTTTATTTGATGTACGAATTTAACATTAAAGATGACATACAAAAGGTAAAAGGTAAAAAAACAAACAAACCTCAAAATCAATTTCCCCTAATGGAAAAGTTGATTTCTGACACTGCTGACACTGGCTTATTGTTCGAAGTGTTATTTCAGGGTTTGGATATGTTCTTATAACTCAGTCGAGTTCACCTTCAAATCATGACGTCAAATTCACATTTCACTAAAGTCAATCACTGAAACAAGCACTCTGAGAAACAAATAGTCCCATGCCAGTGGGATAACAACATATGATTTCCTAAGTTTGTATAAAGTGCTCTGTGAATAAAACTCAAAATAGAAAAATAGATGCTGTGAAGGTATATCAAAGTCATATCTTTTCATATCTGTCATATTATTTAAATTCCTCCATTGTCCAAAATGCAGCATATTAAACAAATTTATGACTGCATGTTCACATAAATTGATACTGGTCTGTGCCTCACTACAATACATTCTCAGTGCGTCCTGCAGCTTTGCCACACAGATTTTGATAGGTGGATAACTCATAATCAGGCGTTGTGCCAAAGGACCAAAAGTCTCTGCCTCCGTACGGTTTGTGTCAAGCCATTCATTAATCTTGCTGTTTGATGAAGAGAAAGAGATCAAATGTAGCAGAAATAAACATGTTAAGAATCCGTAGAAGCGGAGGGCTATTATTATGTTTTGTTATTATTATTATTATTAACTATTATTATGTTGTGATGTTTGGTTGACCAATCAGCAGAGAGGGGCGTTTCAATCCCGCCCACATGTAGAGATCGAATATTCAAGTAGTTTATTTGTTTTCTATCCCTAAACGTATTTCAATATTAAATTTAAAAACGATTGAATGGAAGATACCCTGATTCATTGGGGAACAGCTTGAAAAGCCTATAGTATTTGTTAGACAAGTGCACACTATAAACCATAAATATGTGCATTCAGTTTGTTAAAACTGTTTCATTAGCTGATTGGCATTGACCTAATTACTGATACCATTATTCACCGTGGTTACAGTTTAAATTTCCATAAGGTGCTTCCAGTTGTTTTCAACAGATTCTACTTTACCCAGCTGCCCACTGACTTACTGTCAACATGCATACACTAGATGCCATTAACTATTTGGGGCATACCCTTTAATGGAAAAATCAAGCTGTAAGAAAAAATAAAATACGGGATTCATTACAAAGCTGATTCTAATGAAAGCCTTATGCATTTATGCTAGATATCATGCAGTTTGGTTAAAACAGTAATATTGCAATCATTTTGACACGCATTGCAATTGGAACTGCAATATGATAAACATTTATCATGTCTTATTGCTGCTGCTCAGCATGAGCCCCACACTGCCGATTTACTCTTATAGAAGCAGCGAAAGCACACTATATTGTAAACTGCAGCATTCTGTGGTTTAGTAATTGTGTTAGACATCATGATTTCATTTTTAATTATATAATTTGTGCATTCTAAATGGATAGTGTACCAGTGTCTAATAGTCTGGTGGTTTCCAAGCATTTAGACCCCAGTTTAGTTTCTCATTGTCATGTAGGTGCCACTTTCAGAAGTGTCATGCTCGTAAAGAAGAGATGTCATGCCCACAAAACAGTGTGTCATCCCTCATTATACGACAATGTAATTATGGTAGTACAGTTTCTCAATTCTTTGTAGTTTCAACAAAATGTACTGCTTTCCAAAAATTCAAGCCTGTAACATAAGTGGATTTCCCAATCTAAAATAGCACTTTTTCTGAGGAGTTACATTTCATGTTTTCGCCGAAAATGTCACGTCTGTAACGTAAATTGCTATTTGATTTTATGTCTCTGAAATGACTCATATTGTGCCTTGTGGGTGCTATGTAAGCATTTCATAAGCAGAAACTATTTTTGTAACTTGTACTTTATGAGCAAATTACATAAAAGGTAATGAAGGTTTCCATGCATACTGAACTCAGAAGGCACGACAGTTTAACATGCATGGTGGACATTTGTAGTGGTAATGCATAATACGACCTAAAGCATGCAAGTCTTTTCTGCTGCTCCACATTGAATGCTACTTTTCCTTGATGTATGTTCATTATATTGTAATATAAGAGAGATCTTGATGTTACTGGGTCCTCCATGAATCTTCTTTACACATGATAAATTGAGTTCACGGGACACAAGAGCCAGTACCCACAGGATAAGCTTCCCATAGTGGCCATTGTTTCTGCTTATACTTTCCATATATTATTCAATAATGCAAGCCAAGGCCGTAAAACATGTTCACTTGTGAAAAGACTTATGACCCTTGAAGAAATAGTTCCTTTCATTTGTCTTTCTAATGGTGGTATAATGTCAAAGCATAGTACAGCCTGTTGCTTTCTTAAGATGAAATGTGCAAATGAGCCCACGGAACGATAAAAGAGGAGCTCCAATGGCAAAGCTGACCAGGACATTAAGTGAAAAGTTGTAATTAGTTGTGTCTTAGCAGAACAGCCTGATAACACTGATTTGCGTATAGTCTTAGCAACTGTCAGAGTGGACTTGGAGGACCTGTAATTAGCTTAGCATCTTATTTATTTTCAGAGAAGGTTTGATGGTGATAGTGGGTGTTGTGTACTGTGGATTGAATCCCAGCCTTGTCCACCCTCAGTTTTACAGGCGTGCTTTGGATGAATGTTTCATAGAGCATCACAAACTCTTGCCTTTGCTTTATGCTGTGGTAGATAGCAATGTTAGAGCCATCAAGCTGGCAACTCTACAGACAAACACATTCAGCGATTAACAGAGTTTGAAACTATAGCTTGCCAAGCTGCAAGCTACTCAAATAGAATCAGCCTCAGGCTATCCTTTTGAAAAAGTAGCTAGCAACAGTACAATCTGCTAACAAAACTTCATTGAAGCTTTGCAGGGGGAAGTGTTTTGTTAATTGTGTAATTTTCAGATTGTATGTTTTATATTTTGAATATAGTGCAAAGGTTTGAGGGTCTGTAAGATTTTGTAATAATTTTGAAATAAGTCTGTTATGCTCACCATGGCAGTAAAAGTACAGTAAAAAAATACAGTAAAAACAGTAGGCTAATATTGTGAAATAGTATTACAATTTAAAGTAACTTGTTTTTATTTTAATATATTAAAAATATTATGGCAAAGCTGAATTTACTCCAGTCTTCCAGTGTCACATGTTCTGTAACATTACAAACTGTCAAATTTGATAAATTGAATGCATCCTTGTTGAATAAGGCTGTTTATTTAAAAAAATCCTACTGACCCCAACCTTTTGAATGATGCAATTATATAACTTATTTTAAAAAATCAGGGCAGTATTCATCAGGCACAAACATTAAGGTAAACATTAATAACTGCATTTAGCGCAGAAATTAATAAAAATGTATAAATATCACAAATAAATAAATACTACAACAACACAATATCTAGATGTTAGAAACAGTAAAAACAACACTATTTGACTAGATTTTTATGGGGTTTTTTATGTTTTTCTAAAAAAATATGAGGATGCTGCTAGTGTTGTAATATACTGGCCCACTCTGAAGTTTCTACAGTATTCTGCCTAAGGTTTCACCTTCAGTGTGAGTCTATAGGATTTTTCCAGTGGTTTTATTGTCTGTTTTATTGATTGCTTAGAAGAACAATAATAAGTATGAGCAATATTGATGTGTGCCTAACTAACTTCTAACTAAATGTTGTTACAAAAAAAGGGACTTCACTGAACACTATACAGGGATGAGGCAAATGTATTGGTAAATCGTTTAACCAATTGAACCAATTCGCTGAAAGGAATCTGATTTCCCA
The DNA here is from genome assembly GCA_021397915.2 of Tor tambroides. Classification (NCBI taxonomy): domain Eukaryota; kingdom Metazoa; phylum Chordata; class Actinopteri; order Cypriniformes; family Cyprinidae; genus Tor; species Tor tambroides. Next base: position 197 of record JAFVLL020013388.1, on the reverse strand, counting down.
GCAGTACTTGAAATAGGGAGGACATTCTGGTGAAGCATGTTTGATTTTTCCATCAGCTTGCTTGGTTGTAAGGCTGTCATACGATCTCACTTCAGACCTTGAATAAGAGCAATTCCATGCAAATGTCAACCTTACCATGAATAAATAAAGTTTTTACCAAAAGAACAAAACCCTGTTTAAGTTGTGAGTTTAGGTCT